>JAFBJQ010000092.1:635268-733723 GCA_016785345.1 Trinectes maculatus
CCACCCTCTCTTCTCCCCCCCCCCACGCCCCCCAACCCCCACCCCTGCCCCGCTCTGGCTTAATATCTCTTCCTCGATTCCGCTCACTCTGCCTCCTTTCTTCCTCTGCTTTCATCCACTTGTCGTCCTTGTTTTATGGCTGTTGTGCACACAAACAACAAGGCAGACAGTGAAATCGCTGTTTCTTTTCCAAGACCTGCACTTTGTTGGCTTCGTCAAAGCTAGTGAGGTCATACGCTGCTGCAGTCAGATGTGATGCTGCTCCTTTTGCCAGTTTTCAGCCCCATTCCCAGCTGTGGCCTCCATGTTCCGTCATCTCTCCTTTACTTTGTCATTTTAAATTTGTGTGTGTAGCAGCATTTGTTTGCATGCGGGAGCTAAGTGTTGTAGTGTGTGCATGCATGTTCGTGGCGGAGCAGCGTGCTGCCATTTATGAGGTCCAGTTACCCAGAGTGCATTACACCTCAGGAGGTAATGCGATTAGAGGGGCAGGGATGGGGGATTTGTTCAAAGAGCATAGAGAAGAACATCAAACACAAAAAATTGGATTATCGAAAGCTGAAACCAAAAAAAAAAAGAAAAAAAAAGGCTCCCATATCCCTGTCTGTCTTTTAGCCAGCTCCTCTGGGAGTAACGGGTAGGAGGGATGATGATGCTCCGGCTGAATGTAAAGGTGTGGTTTATATGTGTTCTCATCAAAACTGGACATTACCCACATCATCAAGTGTCATATGCAGCTGAAGTTCACTGTACTCAGGGGAAATGAAGGTGAAGCTTGAACTCCACCCACAATGCAACACTTGGGAAATCCCAAGTTTCCCTACTTTTTTATTTTTTTGCCTTTCCTCATCGTGTTTGTACGTTAACAGTTGCAAAATGGCAGAGTCATCATATGCGCATGAAGATGTTTTGGCAAAATAAGTGTAATGCGATCAAGCTGGTTGATGTAGCTCGCAGCTGCAGGAATCGTGACGCACCAAATCAGCTCCATCTGTTTGGACTCTTGATGTTTCTGATGGGCAGGAAGTGGTGTGTAACTATTGTACAGCGCCTCGCAGGAGCACCTCGGGCTGCCTCAATCCATCACGACTCCCTGCCCCTTCACCCAGAATGACCCCGGAGTGGCTAAAATGGCATCAGGGATTGATTTGATCAGTGTCCTCAGTGCTGATGGGTTCCAATCGAATCCAATCAATCGCAGGTTGTGGAGTGTGGTGCAGGAAGATAGAAATTGTCCATTTATACTTCTGGCTTGAAGAGATCTTGTTCTCTCGTTTTCTTTTTTTCCCCTCTCTGTCTCTGTGACGTGTTGTCGCCGTGGTGACAGATTAGCAGTGTTGATAACAGGCTCCCACTTTTTCTGCCTGGGTAATTGTTAGGACTGCAGCAGGTAGTTCTCAGAGAAGCCTTGTCAGCTTTGTCAGTTTTGTCAGTTGTGTTCCGTTGACACATTACACTCCAGCACTGCAAGATCCCCGTAATAAAATGTGATATTGCAGTATTTCTTGATAACGATCCTCAGTGTGGTGACTCGAGGAGAAAAAAAGGATGTTTTCTTTGGAGTGATGCCTCCTTTATCGAAACGTGGCGTGTTTAAAAATTCAAAAATGACAATATCTGCATCGGAGATGTGGAACAACTCTCACAAGACTTCAGGGAACACGGTAATGGTTTCCACCAGAGAGAGTGACTGTGATCATGCGAAAAAAAAAAGATTATGGTCACATTTGCAAAACCCACTTTAACAAAGGGTTTTAAAAAAATGACGTAAGTAGCCGGGTTTCTATGCAACAGTGGTCCAGAGAAGATGGAGCTTAACGTCGTGACAAACTCACAAGCCTTTAAAATGTAGACAAATCTGAAATAAAGGCACTGACTTTATCTCGATATGTATTAAGATCTAGACAAAGCTGAAAGGACATTTTATCTTGTTTATATGCAGATCCTGTGTATTCGCTGCCAACAGTAACTGAGAGGCAGCGAATAACTCAGCTGACTTTCATTTCCAGTCTGAAAACACTTTCCGTCAGCGTCTCTCTCTCTCTCTCTCTCTCTCTCTCTCTCTCGCCCTCCTTCACCTGGTTTGCTCCGCGTCTGTATATTATTCTGCCGTTTGATTGACCTTCCCCTGCTGTTGATATCTGATAATGCTTTGCAAAGTTTGAGGAGAGAACGACACGGTGGGCGAGAGCTAATGTTCTCTGTGATGTGCGTCTGCCCTCAGTTCACACTCCAACCATAACAGTCTGATTCATCAGCTGAAAGGCTGCTTCGCCGCGCCTTTCCAAAAAAAGAGCGAGGAACTCAACTTGTTGAGCTCAGCAGCTCCTCCGTCGGCGTAGGGAAAGAATGTGCGGCCTTGGGCTGGTGCTGCTCTGTCGTGTCTTTGCGTCCCCGCGGCGTGCGCGTTTCTGCATTTGCACATATAGGCAGCTCCTTTGGGGCCGTACCTCCATGAGGTTTGTGCGCCATTGGTTTCTCACGCTGGTCAGAGGAGCTCGTAATACAGTGAATGAGGGGTTGATGTCATTCACGCCACCGCAGCTCGGGCTGTTTGCAACGCCATCAGTGAAAGAACGTCTGCGTGGAGCGATGATCTCGGGTTTGGTTTTACAGAGGAGCCGTGCAGATCATCCATCTGAAGACAGATCTGATGACCTGTATTAGTGCGCGCACACACACACACACACACACACACACACACACACACACACACTAACGTGTCCCCTCTCTCAGGCCAAAGGAAACATCTTGGCAGCTATTAAAGGGAGTTGGGCTCTTTATGAGTGGCTGTAATGTTTTTAGTGAGCTGTTATTACACGGTGTCCAGTTTCAGTTCCTCCACTGATGTATCCTCTAAAAACCTGCGCTGCCCCGGCCTGATTGATGTGGCTTCACTTCCAGCAGCGTGAGACAGGCAAGTTCAATCTGTCCTCCCTCTTTTCCTCCTCCCGACACCTTTTTTTTTTCCACTTCGCATCTCTCTTCCTTTCTCCACACGTTTCCTCTTTTTTCTTTCAGTATTTCAGCCTATGGATTTCCCTCATTTCCGTCATCGATCCCTTCATTCACAGCTTCACAGCTTCACTCTGACAGGTTTTGTCACTAATCTTGAAGCTAAAAGTCGTTTGTTTTCTGTGATGAGTGTGTGTGTGCGTGTGTGTGTGTGCGCGTCATACGAAATCAGCAAAATCCTCACTATCAGTATCTCCAGGGGGTTTATGATGACATGGAAATTTGTTTCGGCGTAGCCCCTAATAGTCCTGCAGTAATCGTAGTCGGCGGCGGCTCTGGAAAAGACCGCGAGAGTGAAGTGGAGTGAAAAGGGAGAGGCAGGAAAAGAAAGGGAGCGAAGAATGTGGAAAACTGCATGACAAATGGCATAATGCTTAGCATTTAGATGCAAGGGCAGATCCATAATTCATGTTGCTAATGAAAGATAGGAGGTAGCCAGGGACTGCGGAGGGGGCCACGCTGATCAGATGGGAGGTAATAGCATTACCATACAGATAGAGTTAATGTTCTTCCTGCACCACACCTCCTCTCCTCTCCTCTCCTCTCCTCTCCTCTCCTCTCCTCTCCTCTCCTCTCCTCTCCTCTCCTCTCCTCTCCTCTCCTCTCCTCTCCTCTCCTCTCCTCCGTGCCCACAGGCCCAGTTTGCCTTGGCCTCTCAACACGCAACATAGACTGAATGATTTGCTTCTGCTCTGTTACAAAGAGCTGATATTGGCAGGAGATGTTAAATGAACGTGCTCCATTCACAGGAGACTGACAAAGCAAAACGTGTGTGTGTGTGTGTGTGTGTGTGTGTGTGTGTGTGTGTGTGTGTGTGTGTCTGCCGGGTGGCAGGTGTGTATTTGTCACCCGGCCTGTGTCCTTGTGTGAGAGTACGTACATGTGTGTTCCTGTGGTCAGCAGCTGGGCCAGACGTGGGGTCCCAGCAGGTATCTGGGCCCAGGCTTCAGTGAGTCATTTGGCTGTGGAGACAGATTTGTGGCTGCAGGCCTTTTTCTCTGACTGTGTCAGATGCTCGGCCAGACTTGGTTCTTGCTGTAGCAAAGGACCTGGGAGACCGGATTTACTTTTTGAAAGAGTATTTTGAAGCTGTACCGGGGAACACAGTGGTCAGGGATTGGAAGGATGTCAGAGAAACCCGGGTTCGAACCTCACAGTGATCATATGTGGCATCGGTACATGTAATGTCACTCGCAGCATTGTGTGCGTGTGTGTGTGTGTGTGTGTGTGTAAACTGTAAATAACCACTGCCGTCAGAGAAAGGTTCAAAGGGCTGCCGAGAGAAGGGCTAACAAAGCTGTGCTGTTCGACAGATAAGGCCTGTCTGTCTGACTTCTCACTGGCACAAGTGTCACGAGAAAAAAAAAACGAATTACTGAGGAGAGAATGCTGGAGGTGTTTCGACCCTGATCTGAGTCTGAAGTAAAAAAAAACAACAACAACAACAACAACAAAAAACCACAACGTGTCCAGCACTTAATGACCTTCACATTCAACAGATGCATTTGCAAACAAAGGTAGAGTAGTGAGGGTAGTTTTGCTCAAGGGCACATCATCAGCCCAGCAGGGAGGAAGTCTTAGATGTGGTTATCACTTCTTCAAGATGAAGCCCCAAAAGGCTAAAGGCTCTGTCGTCGAATAAGCTGCCTTCACGCCTCCTTTGTCTGTTTCAGACCCTGAGACTTCAAACCGGCTGCATTTCACAGGCTTCATGCAGACCGTCACTCCGTCACTCTGTCAGTCAGTCTGTCAGTCAGTCTGTCAGTCAGTCTGTCAGTCAGTCTGTCAGTTGCTTCCATCATTTAGTCGATATAATGATTCCCTCCATCTCTCTGAGGTCCTTGTGCCCATTGGTTATCTCTCTGGGCTTCCTCATGCATTCATTTATGAGCTCAGCCGGCTCTTTGTGGGGAGGGATCTGATTGGATTGTCGGATTTCAGTTTTCCTCCATAACCGTTTATCTCATCTCCACGTGTGATTCATGCGTCCTCCCCTGCTCCTTAAACTGGAGGCGGAAGTTGGACAATCGAAACCGTTGAAGTCTGTCCATCTGCTGTCGCCCTCAGCTCGCTTGTGGACCCTCTTAGCAAGACAACAACAAGGACAGAATAGAGTGTAGGAGGTGTGCGTCTTTTTTTACTCCCGGCCCTCTTTGTGCATATGTGTGGACACATATGGACATGTGTGTGTTGTGACGACCCCTTGGCCTGTTCCACGGAAGCCAATCTAAGTAATGAAAGGGTGTGAGAAGGGGATAGGGAGTGCGTCGGTGGGAGGCAGCAGCGGGGAGAGAGAGGGAAGGAGCACTGGGTCCAAATTATAATACAAATCATATCAAGTCAATCATAAAAGCAGTCGAGATTTACTAGTTTCATTTCACTTCCCGAGATTCTTCAGTTTAATAGGGCAGCTGGGAGAAGAGGGAGCAGGATTGCATGGGTGAAATGGGAAGCGCGTGCGTGCCTTTGGTTGTGTGCGTATGTGCACGCAGTCTATGAATAACCCTCCACAAGCCATCTCAACCCCTGGCTCACAGCCCCCTAGCTGGAGATAGAACAGTAATGTATTACAGGCATCTATTATTGAAAAAGCTGAGCTTGTAGGGAGACCACCAAACCCCTGTTCAACTGTAAACACTGGGAATGAAAAAAACAACAACAACACAACTCCGCAGATACCTGTCCTGTTCGAGCGCTCATGATTAAACCGACACCACATGTAGGGTGTTTACAGTTTGTCTCATAAACCTTTTATAATCAAAAACCAACCAGTATATTTTTTTTGGAGTGTTATGGTTAAGTCAATATTTTTTCTTCTTCCGTCAGCGTAGTTTAAAAAGAAAAGACACCGAGTTTAACAGGAATTTGCAATGCGGGACTTTGACAGCCAAGTCCTGGATAAACCGATATCACCACAAGGACCAGTTTGTCGCCGTTCCAGACATTTTTAGCCTGTGGAATGATCATCTTCAGAGCCTGGAACGTGTTAAACCTTATTGAAGTGATTAAACAAGGAAAGGAAATCGGCCTGTGATTCTTTAACATGTTGGCAGACGTCTTGAAGACTGAATAATACAGTCTTTACAGCTCCAGGACAGTTACTTCGTGGACCTTGTTTTGAAATTGTTTAGATAATTCATAACAGAATTGTGAGTGTTAAGGGAATCGTGTGTGTTTAGAGGACAATGAGACAGCTGCTGCTATAGGGTTAGGGTTAGGGTTAGGGTTAGTGTGCTCATAGTCCTGCAAAGGGTAAAAAAAATCATCCTGGGCACCAGTGTATTTGAGTGCGGAAGGCGTTTTCTTTTTTGGAAGACACCTCCACTTTAGGACAGACAGACAGACAGGCGGACAGACAGGCAGACAGGCACTGGCAGAGACAGAGTGTCCTTAGTTGTGAAACCCAGTTTCCACAACAAAGCAAAATTTTTTTGTTGCTTTGACTGTGATTTTTTTTTTTTTTTTTGCTCCGCTTCAGGAGATTGCTTCCAAGTCTTTTGGCAGCTCACGTGTTTTGCTTGGCTTTTATTAAAAACAATTCTTAATCTAAATGTCTAAGTGCTGAAAACGGTGTTTGCTTTAGCACAGACCTTTGGAAAACCTGGCATGCTCTGTTCCAAATGGAGTTACCTTTCTTATCATGTGTCAGTCTAATGTGTGCTCGTGTTGCATTACCCACCACAATGGATCCAAAGGACCGATCTGTCTTTGTAGTGGATAATAGTGTTTGTGTTTACCTGTTCACGACGCGTTGTTTTTCCCTCCTCATTGCTCTCAGTCACTGTGCTGTGGCTGTGTATGAGTGCATGTATACACATAGGCTTATCTGTTTGTTCGGACATTGAGATGTTCATTGTTAAGCTGTCAGAATTGTCCGAGCGAGCGGAGATGGACATCTGTCTATGTGACAGCCAACGATCCAACTGTCATACCTCTCCATCGACACCCCTACTCCATCATGCTGTCATACGGCGTGGAGAGGGAGACTGTGATGGAGAGGCTGAGGGAAATGGAAGAATAGGAAGTTAAAAGTAGGCTCAGCAGGGTAAGAGACAGTTTGTTTAACTTTATTACCTGGCTGGGTGATATATTTGAAATCAATATCAAAAACAAAGGGGAAATTTTCCACATTGAAACATACCACAATACTTATATACACAAGTGATAATTCTTTCATATATTACAATCATGTCTGTCTCACATTGGGCAGTAACAAGAATATATACACAAATCTACATTGTTGTAAATGTCAGGAAGACTTTGTATAGATCTGCTGCTGGAGTCACTGATGGATGTTTCTGGTAATGGATGAAACAGTTGAGCGGTCAGGTCTTACCAGGCATTATTAAGAGTTCTCTATCTATCTATCTATCTATCTATCTATCTATCTATCTATCTATCTATCCATCCATCTATCTATCTATCTATCTATCTATCTATCTATCTATCTATCTATCTATCTATCTATCTATCTATCTATCTATCTATCTATCTATCTATCTGTCCATCTGTCCATCTGTCCATCTATCCATTTGTTGTTACACATCCTGTCGTCTGGTTTGTGCACTGGTGAGTCCTTCCACATTACCATCATTTACTACATCACCCCTCCTTACGATCAAACACACCATCCTCAGTGTGGAGGACACCTAGAGTTCCATCTGTGTTGAGCAGCAGAAGGAGGAAATCATTTTTACAAACTGCTCTCAGCCCTGGAAGGTTATCAATTTTCAGAGTCCTATTTTCACCACCCCAACTTGGTGCATGTGGAGGTGGGCTTTGTGATGAAGGCTAATAAGATCCGAGAGGTGCAGGAATATCCTCTATTGACTAATTCTTAGGGACGAAATGATTGTTGGACCCAGGCCAGAGAGGCATAGGTGGGAGATGAGGATACAAGGCACACATAACAACTCCTTTGAATTGATTTCAGTAATGTGTTTGTAGACTGAAGGGAACATCTAGTTTCATAGGGTTTAGTTATATAATGCGTAGAGTATGTGTCAGTGCAAAATGGGTGAATCCTGATAAGCTAATAATTACCCAGATAAATAAATATATTACACAACAAACAGAAATAAATAACCTCTGTGGCTCAGACATCCAGCAGCTCTGAGTAATTATTGGTGTGCAGTTTTTGCTGTTTTTTAAACCCTAACTCCTAACTGCTGTGACTGGCAGTCATACTGCTGATTATTCCTAATTGTCTTACGTTTTTGCATAATTTCAGTTGAGGGACAGTTCCTCTTTGTCAGAACCGTCAATTTCTTTGATGGATGTAGGCGAGGGTGTAAATTGTTTTTCATGCTTCAGAAGTTCCCCCGAACTTTCCGCGACGTTCAAATCAGGTGATTAGGGTTAATAACAACATTGCAAAACTGTTTAGCACTGTGCACAGGATGAGAGTGTTTGGGAGTGTAACTATCTGAGAAGCATTGTGAGGAAATGTTGTTTACACCACTGGGTGTACTTAATTCTGCAAAATGGCCTCATATTCCTCAGTTGTAATGTGATTTTTGCAGAGCAGTCATCAGTGGTAGTTACACCTACAAAAGAACTGCTGCAAACCCACAACATCGCTGCAGTGCAGACAATGATACAAGATGACTGAGACTTTTCAAGTTCAGATCCGTTTTTTTTCCTTCAGTTTTGGCCAAAATACATAAATATTTATTTGAAGAAATATTTGGTTTACTGGTGACAGTAATATAGTTGTAGAGAATTGTCCATTATCTTAGAAATGAAACTGTTGGCAGATACTTTGTCATTTGTGTGCCTGCATAAACACATTTTACCTGATTGGAAGAAGAAGTTTATTCTGTGCAGTGAGAGCGCAAGTTGCAAAACACTGCAAGTCACCTGTAGGAAAGTGCAGCGGGTAGTTTTGACAGAGTATCGGTGCTTGTGTGACAGTGAGTGGCAGTATTGACTTGGTTAATGAGCTCTAATAGTAGATGCAGTCTTGTGTGTTAGTCCACTCCGAAGGCACCAAAGCACCAAAGTCACACCTGATTGCTTTAAAGCACATGTCATACTGACCTTTATTAGTGATTTGACACAACTCCATTTTCCATGTAGACACATACACACACACAAACCCACACACTGACCTTTGTTTGATATGTAACAGCGTGCTCATTTCCCATAAAAGCCTTTAGCAGCAGTGCGGAACAAGAGAAGACATGAACTCAAGTCAAATATTGGGGAGAAAAAACAACGTGAAAAAGAAAGGTCACATGCTGCTCAGAGAGTAAAGATCTCTGTCAGTGGCCTTTTCTGCACTTATTTGGTACATGGTATGGCAAAGTATTGAATTTTGACTGTTTGTGTTTGTTACTTTGATGCCTGATGCACTGAGAAACTGAATCACGCACATTTTTCAAACAGCTATAAAATGTTTGCAACATTTTTTTTTTGACTGTGTGTTTGTATTGTTGCTTTTGCATCTAATTATAAAGTTTATTGTTAACTGTAAATCCTGTACTGCATCTTAAGGAGATACAGTACATATGAGTACTTCTGCTGAATACATGGACAGAAAGCAGGTATAGGTGAGAGTCAGTGCAGCGTACTACTCTGCTGTTGGCTGCATATTTGTAGCAAAGTGGTGGTAGGCTGTCCTTCGCTTTAGTCGTATTCACATTTATTTGATCTCCTCTCCATTATTTGGAGTTTCTGTGAGAGAAAAGTGGTAAATGGAGTTGGTGAGAGAATCAGAGACAGGAGTCGGATAGAGGGCGAACAAGAGAGAGAGAGAGTCTGTGGGTGTCGTTTGCTCCCACCTGATGTGTGGGGAAAAAAAAAACACTTGTTTTCAGTCCTGCCAAATGACTGTCAGCCTCCATGAGAGAGCCTCATCGTTCTGTTCCATCGTTGTCATTAGTTCACCTGCCTCTTCAGCCTGCCCAGTGATTTTCGCTGATTGGACATATTTATCACTGACTGCCGTGGCAACCATTAGCGTTGGTGGTGTGGAGAGGTGGCAGTTTGCCTAATCAGTTGTATCTGCCCTTTCTGTAATGCTTTGTGCGTCACTCTCTTTGTGTAAGCACCGCCACGTTACACTTGTGAGCGTTGTTGTGTGACTGAAGGCAATAATAATAACAATAATTTAAAAAAGCAGAGAACTGAGCAATCAAAGTGGCAGAAAAGATGGAAATGCACAATGGATGGACTGACAAACTGTGCATAAGCCAAAGGGATGGGATGGGTTGGTTTGCGGAGTGAGAGCCAAGCTGCTAATCAATCCAGCTGTCAGAAGCCAGGCCCACTCTTTTCACTTTCTCACAGTACAGCATGACAAGTCACTGGCTCGGGTTTGAGCAGCAGCTTTTCAAAACCCACACAGACCTGGAAGAACGTTGACAAAAAGCAGCCGCGAGAATAAGGATCGAGAAGCGTATGAGGGGAATCAGCCACGGGAAAAAATCCAGGCGTCATAAACAGCATTTGTGTGTGTGAAGGAACCAGTGAAAAGCAGATAGTGGTTGTAGAAACGGGACATAAGGAGGAAAGAGCAGGAAAAATGTGGAAGTTGATTAAGAAGGCAAAGATGTGTGTGGTGGTTAATAAGAGAAGGATTGAGAGATAGTGAGAGAGGAGGCATCTTTATTCTAATATGGCGCTGCCTGGGCCTGTGCCTGTGTACAGCGTCCTGAAAAGACGAATTTGCTGCTGTTATTTATATTTATGAATTCATGCCATTTGGCCCAGCGTGAAATGATGGGTCATTCCCGCGCAACAAGAGGTGCCGGTACTGAATTTACAATCGCCCGCACCATCCCGCCCTCCTCCCCATCTTTCAACCCCCCGTCCTCCTTCTCTTCATATTCCACATGCCTGGATCTGTTGAATATGGATGGGGTGGAGGGATGGAAAAAGGAGAGAAGGACAACGATGCTGCGAGAAAGGGAATGTTTCCCCAGCTGAGGTTGCCTCTGTCACCAAGTTGCTCACCTAGGGGGATATGGCACCGAAATTAATGGCATTCAGCAGCATGTTGAAATAGCTGCTGGCAGTGTGTGTGAGTGTGTTTGTGTGCAAACGACATGTGTGCAGCATTTGAGGTTCAGGATTCCGGGGCTACATTCCCACAAGACTTTCCATCAGTGGACGCGCTCACGCTCACAGATGATGGTCAGTGGCTGAGCGAGTCTGGTTTCCTCCTAAAGGAATAATCCATAAACTTGGCTGTGGTCTCCATAAAAGACATTGAAAGGGCATTAGTTTGCTGCCTGTTTCCTGTTCCCGTTTTCAATCATTTAAAACAGTGGGAGTGACATTCGGCTGGAATGAAGGCGCTTGCATCTACTTTGAGTTAAATGTATTGTTTTTACACAATGCAGTGTAAGTGAAAGCTGTCGCGAAAAACAATGGGGACATGGGAATTATACGCGACACACACTTCCCTGTCTCTAATGGTGATGCATTGGTGCCTCTGGAGAACAAAGGCGACATTGAAGACACGCCACTGCCTGTATTTGGCTAATTATTCTGAAATAAGTGACACCAGCAGCATGTTGACACAATGACAAGAAAACAGACGTATGGTAAAAGATGTTTTGGCATTTGGTTCTGAAAACCTCATCTTGTGGAGATGTTGAATGATGAATTCAAATGATTTGTGTAGAATGAATTATAGTTTTTGTGTGTTTTGCAGAATGTTTATGTTGTGTTTGGAACATCTCTGACCATACCAGTGATGTCGATGCACAGTTTATACAAAAAAGTCTCAATCACTGTAAAGACTGGCAATGGGGGAAACTATTTGTGCTATTAAGATCCTTGAAATAAAAAAAAGTAGTAAAAGTAAAAAGGAACCATTGTATCAGGATTCAGATATTTCTTTGTAACTTTAAGACTCATGTTTCACAGCAGTATGAAGCCGGAACCATGTCAGCAGCTTTAGGTTCCGCACAGTGACCTGTTACCTCAGCGTCTAGCTAGCTCACATGGTTCCATCATGCCAGCGGTTGGCAAGGGGCAGTAATATTTAATAGGCGTGACCCTGTTAGACAAAATGGAAAGGCCTGTTGAAGAGAGCAATGCTCACAGCCCCTATTCTGACTCAAAGCAGGGTGGGGAACCTTTTTCCTTCCTCACACATGCTTTTGAGAGCCATACTTAATTACTGAACCCGTTTATCATAATACACTCTTTAATGCAATGGTGGAATTTCCTCTTTGACGTGATGTCAGGTGGTCGTGATGATGATGCTATTTCCAGCCGGCTGCCTTGAGTAAAGAAAGTCATCGCAATTGTGTCGTAGGTTGTTTGACAAAGGTCAAGCTGGTTCCCCATTAAACAGTGTTTTCTTTTTTATTTACTTTCCATATCCTGAAACTTTTTGCTAAATGCCTGAAGTAGTTTTGCACAATCACCAACGTATTCACATGTCATAGTGGGCTTTTGTCCTTGCACAGATTCTCCTTATAAATGACTTTCAATGATCTGGAATGCAAATCATTTTGTTTTGGATGTTTCTTGCTGGTATGATGCTCATCATTATGAGTGCGTCCCTGAAAAGTTGGATCGCTGACTGATGCGATGAAGACCAGGTTTCACTTGATTTGGTACCTGCACTACAGCTGCCGTTGGGCCTTAACTTTCGCTCGTTCACCAGCTGATTCAGCGTGAATCCATGCTTGGTTGTAACTATGTTAATCAATTGGTTCCTCGAAAGCACAAAGTTTGGTAATGGATCCCATTGAACAGATGGCCAGGTATAGACAAAATGCTCCCGCTGGCTTGCTGTTGTTTACAGTCTTAGTGCTGTCTATGGTGTTTGCAGTGTCCAGATCTAAAGCAAGAATCAATGTGTGTCACGTTTGCAGTTTGCCTGGCCACTCTCCTTGGCCAACATGTGGGTCTATATGTATTTGAATACACACTTTATTGTATGTGCCCGAATTTCTTTCATTGCTTTTTATCGTTTTACCCTTTTTGGCTCACCAAACTCACTGTAGTGTAGGGGAGCTGTCCACTTGTCTGCCTCTGGCATGTACTGTTTGTTTGTAATATGCATCATCAGGTAAGTGAGCAATAATAGGAAACTAATTGGCTCTTGTTCAGCCAGAGGCAGCACCAGTCTGAATACACAGACTGACAGTCTTTATGTTGGAGGAAGGCCTGTCGAGCACTCGCTGCTCTAATGATGATGATTTCATGAAAAAATTAGTAATTGTCATTCAATACTCTAAATACTGTCCGTATAAACTCTCATAATTACATTTCCCACCAAAAGTTTCATTCTGAACGATATTTAAATGTAGATGTTCTCCAGTCTTCCTACATTGAGATGGACCTAGTCAGATCTGCAACAGTTGAAATTGCTACTGTTCTTAATTGGCTCAAACACGTGCAATTAACAATGATTGCAATCAACAGAGGCAGCCCAGAGTTGAGCAGCCCAGTGTTAAGGTATGTTATTATAGTCATTAGTGGCTGCAATTACTATTATACTGCTCTGCACCCTGTATGTTAACGACAGTTTTGCACACACTGCTTTTCCCTGGGAGCTCGTTGCCGTGCTTGTAACTTTACTTCTCCTACGACTTCATATCCTTCATTTATTGTTTTTGTGTGATGAAATCCTTCTCCATACTCGCACACTTGTCAACTCACAACAAACAGAAAAGCATGAACGTTTGAGTGTCACTCAGTGTGTCACTCTTTGGCCGTGCATGTCCACAGGTTTCGCTTGTATTTTGATACAGATTGTTTATTTTTGTCTGGAGACAAATATTGCAGTATTTGTCTGGTTTACAGATCAGCAGAGGCAGAAAGATGATGAGAGAGGATAAACTAGCCTGTGTTGTATGTATCATATTCCTTTTATTGTGCACAGAGAGCAAACAATAAAACAAGATACCTGAATGCATTAAAACCATAAACTGGCCAACAGCCGCCACCCCACCATCCCCCCAGCCCCCCACTGGCATCATAAAGTAAAACTATTTCAAACCAAGCCTTGAGAAACTGAAATAATCTTTGCTGTGCATCAGCCGTGGAATTAGTTTATTAGAATCTGAAAAAAGCCCATTTTGGGGAGGTGGTGGCGAAGAGACTTAAGAGTCGGGCTTAAGAGTCGGGCTTTGGACCCACAGGTCGCTGGTTTGATTCCCAGCTCGGCCGAAAATTTGGGTGATGCGCCACCATCCCGGACCAGGTCTAACAAGCCTGGGTACGTGAGGTTGTCGGTTTGCATCCCGGATTGGCCGGAAATCGGGAGTGGCGCCACCATCTGTCCACCACCTTGGGTCCTTGAGCAAGGCCCTGAACTTGCTCCTCGTGGTGTAGCCTTCTGCTCTGCATATGCATGCCAATAGTTTGGTACTAACTGTATGTTGTGTACAATGCATGTGTAGAAAATTAATTTCCCCATGTGGGACTATTAAAGGTGTTCCTTCTTTCGTTCTTTTCAGGAGGATATTAGTTTTTAGCTAAAGATACGTTGTACACATTTGGAGATGATGGGTTGGTTTAGCACAAAGGAGAATCTCCTCTGTTGGGACATTTATCAAATCAAGTCAGTACAGGTACAGGGAGGCTAGATGCTTTTTATTAGTCTGGATTAGTTTGCAGATACAGTTGAGACTAAACAGCACTTTGTCTGTTAGGACTAATTCCTATTTATATAGACACTCAAAACCGTGTGAGTGTGTGTGTGTGTGTGCGTGCGTGCGTGTGCCCATTAACCAGACAGAGAAAAAAATGAATATAAACGTAGTAGTTTCACAAGTAGTTTTATCTGTTTAGGGTCAATCACAAAGATTCTCCATTGTCGCTTGACTGTAAAAAGACGTTTCTATTATCTCCTGTATTTTTAATTTTTACTCTTATAATCATTTTCACATCGCCAATGCAGATAACTGTGTAAACAGTACAGACATTATTCAGTATCTGGTGGATGTTTATGCTTTTGCCAGTGGTCTCTCTATAGGGTTGGTCAGTGCCTGCTGTGGCATCCTATTTCATCTGTTGTCAAATAAATCACTACATTTATATAACTATAATCCTTTAATGCACATGGGCCAGAGATGTGTTTACAAGTACTGGCCAGTAGAGCACAGTGCCGGAGCTTGACATTGTGACCCTATATTATGTATCACATATTAACCCCTTCATGATCACATGGGTCTCATATTTTATTTATATAAGACATTTCATGTAGTTCTGCATCCCACACCGTCTGTTTTGGTTATTGTAGAAGACGGATAGATAGTCCCAAGTATGACAGAGGGAGCAGTTGACATCAGGGAGTGTAATTAGCAGTGATGGACAGATGGAGGGAGAGGCTGGATAGATGAATGGGTGGAAAACATAGACGAATGCAAATCATAGTGTTCCATTTTTACGAATGTAACATTAAGGTTAGGAAGGAACGCCATATTCATTTCTCTTCCCTATCTAATAAACCACTACCTCCCTGCACTCAAAGCTGAATAACAAAAAAAGCTTATGGAGGCCATGCATTAATCCTCCCATGCTTTTAGTCCTACTTTTGTATCTGATTATTATCTTTCAATATCGTGTAAGAATGGAAGTTAGAATGGAAAGTCTGCTGGATGCAAGGAAAATGATTCAGTGTATTTTAAAAGCAGAGCTCTTGAAATATACTTCAAATGGCGACGTGTGTTGGTTGCTATTCGTGTGTGTTTATGTATCGCTTTCACAGTTGCTCTGAACTGACCAACATCTCACACAGCATCAGTTGTTGATCACTGTTCTTTTGCCTCTAATGAGGTGAGTCAGATTTGCACGTGAAGATCAGTTACTAATGGGCAGACTGTTGAAGTGACGGAGTGAAGGAGGAGGTGGAGTGATCTACAGCTGAGGTATGTGTCAGTCGCGTCATGTCTCTGACACCAGACTGTTTGATGCACGCCGAGAGGTGCGTGACATTAATTCCTACGTGACTGTACCTGCCACACACATCTTACATAGGGGGACAGCTGTCCGCCCCTGTGTACGTTGGAAGTGTATGCAAATGTCCATGAACCCACACACTCGCACACAGCAGGAGTGTCAACCCCCTCCGCCACATTTCTCTCTTGTATTCAAACAGTTGATTCACTGCCTGGAAGACGAGTGCCACTGACAGAGGTAGGCACCGAGGGAAGTAGCAGCAGTGTGTGTGTGTGTGTGTGTGTATGTGTGTGTGTGTATCTGCCAATAATGGGGTCCACACTCCCAGTTGTCATTTTATAACAGCTTGTAGACAAACTCATTACACCCAACACCTGCTCCCATCACACACGCTGAAGGTGTGTAATTGTGTGTGTGTGTTTATGCTGGGAAGCGTTTGTGCTGTGCGAGTCAGGTATATAAATTTGCCATAATTTACCTCCCTCTTTACCTCTGTGCTCAAGTCTTGTATGCAAAGCTACGTTTGTGTGTACGTGCGTGTGTGTGTGTGTGCGTGTGTTCGACAGAAGATTGTCGAAACATTTGAACCTTATCCCTTTTCTGAATGAGCGCTGGCATCTTGCCTATTTTTTGGCTTTTTTTTTTTTTTTTACTGAGTTCAGGTGAGCCACAAGTGGAGTAGCTACTCTGTCAGTGATAGTGCCTTTCTCCCAGGGGAAGGCACCTAAGAGGGGGCCTGACTTCAGCGCTCCTTGTCAGCTTAACAGGAAGACTGCCAGCCTCTGACAGCCCACAGCATTGGAATCTGTTTAAAAGGTGACACCCAACTCCACCAAGGCTCGGCTCTCGGGCCATTGTTGCTGCTTTCGACCTTTTTTTCTTGCCTTTGTGTGTTCGACACTGGAGTCGAGATGTCCTCATTTAGACGAACCTCTCAGACCCCGGGACTGAGTCACCGTGATGGAGCCAATTATTCCGAGACGCGCACATTATGCACAAACAGTATTCCCTTAGAGTTTCTGCGACTCTGCTGCGTTGTCATAGTTGGAGGTTATTAAGGCTAACTGCATTCTGGCCCGCTCATTTGCAGTGTGACATTTACAGTTGATTCCTGCACACACAGTGTGGCAGTGATTACTGTGATGGATGAAGGGACAGTTGCCTCGATCTGAGCTGAGGTGCAGGTGACTGCAGAAGAAATGAGTATTGTAATTTGTTTTGCATAATTACCACTTACCCTTCCACAATAATTGTGTTTGCAAATGACTACATTTGAAAGTAGTATAGATCAGTTGGCGGGGGAAAAGACGAGTAATGTGTCCACCTCGAACAGCAACCTGCACAGTTCAACGTTCCCGCATCACGTCATTCTCTCTCCTCTCCCCCGCCCTCTCTGTGCTGCCGACTGTCAAATGCCCCTACAAGTACAGCAGTATTGAAAAATTATGCCCAAACGCACATGTTATCAGACACCACCAAATTGCAGTATTTATATTATTCAGTGTGTCACTCAGCTGATGACGTTAGAGTAGCTCGCGGTATCAGTTAGGTGGATCAGATTACCGACACAGAGTATAAAAGTCCGAGTAAAAACTAGGGATGAAAGAGAGAGCGAAGACAAAGATGGAGATTTGGAAGAAGAGAACCAGGTTCCTACTGTACTCTAAATGTATTAGAGGCTGAGCCCCCCCTCCATCACCCCCCCTTATAATGGGATGGGGGATTAGGGGGATAATCCACCATGTCTTTTCTTTTCCTCCCGTCGTCGCTCCTTTTACTTTTCCTCTAACCCCCCCCCCCACCCCCACCGCCCGGTTGCTACGAGACGCAGACAAGACAGCGCTAAAGGGAGAATCAGCACAACAATTAGTGCGTGCGTGTGCGTACGTGTTTGTGTGTCTGTGTGTCCGCTCATGTGAGACAAGCCCGACGGGATTGGCTAAGAGTAATTAGCTCCAGTCTGATGCCAGGTCAGCCATCTCTGGCATCGGACTGCATACAAAGCTTTGCCCATACAGTAGGTGTGTGGAGTTGTGCGGCTGCGCTTTTGTTGCGTTTTTCAAGTGTGTAGCATGGTCATGCTTGATGGTAAACTGTAGACGCTGAGGGCGGGATGCTGGCAGACAGCATTGCCGTTGCAGAGTTTATTCTTTCCCACTGCCCTTGACCACTCTCTTAACATAGAGAGCAGGCTGATAAGAGAGGATTTACACACAATACTGAAGCCATTAGCGTCTGGCTTTTTCTCCCTCGCGCTCTCTGGGGTTTGTTTAGCCTTATCAGATCCACAGGGATGTGTGGACGGGAGATTGAATGTCCACAGCGATGGAAAAGGCCAGGGATGTCTAACCACCTATTCACACGCTGCTAGCCTCATCGACAGAGGGGCCTTTGTTCCACAGCAGTCAAGGAGATGGACAGTACAAGATAATTGCATTCGGACAATAAGCGTCTCCACTGTTTGCCTGAATGTGCACTGACTCTTTGGGATGAAATGGTAGATGAGTGTTGGGATGAAATGGTAGACGAGTGTGTCTGGGGGGGGGGGCAGGGTGAGTGATTCTGTTTGTGTCTTTGTGCGTCTCTGCATTTCTCTATCTGTATGTATACAAGTATGAATGAATGGGCTCGATAAAAGATTTCTGGAGCTGTATCTAATGCTGGGCTGACATTGTCTGTGTGGGAAGCTGCGCCCAGACTGGCAGGGGGTTGGACAGTGAAGTCATAACTTGACTGATAGGATTCTTTCCGGAGCTGCTATTGACCCAGACAACCAGCAGGCGGGACAGCAAGGGACGCCGAATGGTTGCGGATGACAGGCAGTGAAGCTGAATGGCAGCGTCGGAACGACTGGCTCACACTAACATGCGCTCATGAGGTCATTCCTCATTGGTTTAGGAGGACATTGTCCCAGTGATGGGATCGCAGTTTTTTTCTCAAAGTGTCCCACTGTTTTTGTTGTTTACATGTTGTTGCTGCAGCTATGACGTTGTTGTTAACGTTGTTGAAGTTGTGTACTTTAACAAATTTATTTCATTTTATAATGTAAACAATAAATGTCCTTACATGTGTTGTCACACTGTAGTCAGAAGTAATGCCTGTTTATACTAACATACCGGAGAACAAATATCACATGACCATTGAGAGTTGCTTCATTATAGAGAATACCATGAAAAACAACAGAGGATGTTGTTGATTGTTGAGACCAATGAGGCAAATGGTGATTTGTGAAATTACAAATTACAACAAACAAAAACTGATTGATAGATTGACCCAGTCCCCTCTCATTGATTCCTGTTGGACATTGTTCTCGTAATAGAAGACATTGTGGATGCACTTCACAGAGCGAGCTATGAAGCACTGGTGGTTACTGTACTTCTTAAAGCACAGTAAAGGGAGGCTGAGGTGGGCTGCTTTGGTTTTGTAATGAATAGATTGGTCCGGGGGAAAACGGCAGCCACTGCTGTCAATCATCACCGCTCTCTATGAGCTGTGCTTGTCAGAGGAGAATCACAGACGGCGCCGAGCTCACGTTCTCACTCGCCCCACCTTTCCTTCCTCGCTCCTCCTCCCATTCATTTTCTGGAGCTTCAGCTGAGCCCTGTTGTGCCTTTCATTCCAGACGTTCTCCCGTTTCTCCACAAGCTTGTTTATTCTTGGCTATTTTTCAGTTACATCGACAGTGTATAGATGTGTTTATTTTATTTTAGTATCTCCTCTCCTCTCCTCTCCTCTCCTCTCCTCTCCTCTCCTCTCCTCTCCTCTCCTCTCCTCTCCTCTCCTCTCCTCTCCTCTCCTCTCCTCTCCTCTCCTCTCCTCTCCTCTCCTCTCCTCTCCTCTCCTCTCCTCTCCTCTCCTCTCCTCTCCTCTCACCACACAGAGTATAGTAGGGTTGACAGGCAGTGAGCTCACAGTTGTAACCTCCTTGCCACCATGCCAGGCGAGGCGCCACTTGAGGGTTTGGCTGCAGATTGAATAGCTCCCAGAGATGTCATATCCAGACAGCCTCCCTGAATTACATTTCCTGGTCTTCCCTGCCTGGCTGACTGCACGCCTCTACCAATCAACTCGCCTGAGGTTGCCATGTGGCTTCCCACTCCACTCTCACCATATACTGTCTCCCATACTTCTTTTCTCTCTGTTTACCTCGACCATCTCGCTCTCTCTGGGGTGCGTCCCTCACTGAAATTATTCCTTCACCACTTGTCGAGCGAACTTATCCGACCACTGTTAGGCAGACCAGCAGATGGGCGATCTGATTGGCTGTCAGCCTATGTTTATTTCCTTGTTGTTGGGATGCCAGATGAGATAAAGCGTTGTTGTGCAGCATTTGTCATGTTCTCTCTGCAGAGCTCGCGAGAAATGAGAAAAGTTTAGGTTGTAGGACACGTGGTGGAACAGATTGTCCCACTGCTGTCAAAGGTACTGTTGACACTCTGTATTTGTTACAAACTCCAGCCTGAATCGATCAGATTTATGAGAAAGTAATAATCCAGATTCTTTGGAAAAAGTACCGTAATTTGTACAAATGAAGGCAGAATATATGAGATTAGGAGTTCAGCCAAGTAACACAATAATCATTGCAATTGTTTTGCTCAGGCGAGTGATCCTCATTGCGGTTTTCATGTAACTGTGTATGACCTGATCTGGCCAGAAGGTGGGTTATGTGAGCTGGTGAAGAAAAGAAGCCCGGTGAGGTTTTATATTGTGAAGGAGTGTGTGTATGTGTGTGGTGTGTGTGTGTTTGTGTGTGTGTGTGTGTGTGTGACTCATATTCCCTCCATAAATTGATTAATGAGGAACAGCTTCATGTGGAAAACAGAGAGGCTCACACACCACAGATATGCACTCGCCTACAGGACTTGTGCATGCAAACACACACGTGAAAACACGTGCGCACATGCACACAACTGTCCATTTGCACTGTTTGGAAGAGAATGAAGTTTGGCTTTTTATGCTAGCAAACAGGTGGTGGATTGGACATTTAGGCCGGCACATACATAAACACACACACACACCTCAGGTGGTGAAGTGAGCTCCCATGCTGTGTGGATTTGACTCAGAGCCGAGACATAAAACTGAATTGGCAGAATGGGATACGTACTTCACCAACCCCCCAGTCTGCTGCTTTGCTTTGAGAGTGTGCGTGCGTGTGTGTATGCTTGTGTGTGTGTGCGTGTATACATGTGTACATCGTCATTTCCAAATTTGAGAAAATGATGTATAAGTGCTTTTTGCTTTGCCTTTGAGAACTTCTTTTTCAGTCAGTTCCACCTCTGTGTCTCAGATCAGGTTCCCAGCTTTTGGCAGGTTCGTCTCTCTGCTTGTCCTTGAACACGAGCTGGATACCGGTGGGTGCTGAAAAGTTGTTGGATTCAAGTGGATATTATAGCGCCTTGAAATATGTTTGTCTTTATGGGCCTGAATTATCACCCTGTGCAATTAGGATTGTTTGATTTGGGATGACTTCACCTTGCAGGACAGAGGTGATGAATGAAGTCTGGATTTTTATACTGTAGTAACATGTGCAAAACCAATCACTCAGGCACAGACATACCTGCCTTCACACAGGGTGAAAACCCAGAGCCTTGTGTATCTGTCGATTCTCATGCAGCATTCAAAAATGTAAATGTGACGTTTATTATGGTCGTTTGCGGCGATGGAAATTAATAATTTTTGTGGTTTGTTTCTTATGGTAGGGGATGATGCGGACAAATCAAAATATGACCTGCATAAAATGTCTATTAGGTCCACCCACAAATACATAAACAAACAAACAAACAAAGAAACACAATCTTGCACACAACTGGAATAATACAGGTAAATCATATAATATCTCCCTGTTTTACCTGTCTGCAGCCCATGCTGTGTATTGAGTGAAGCCTGAGCACTATTAAGGCCGATATTGTCCATGTGTTGGGGGATTGGTTTCCCTTTGAGCCCCAGGGAGGGCAGGAGGAGTTATGGTGTTATGAGAGTTAGGAAATTAAAAGGAAAACGCGAGAACAGAGAGGAGGAAGCAAGGAGAGGAGGAACAATGGCGCTGAGAGAGAAAGAGGCAGAGACAGAAAGAGAGGCTGAAAGACGGCTGCTCAGATGAAGGGGTGAAAAGCAGAAGATAAGAGAAAAACAATGAGCAGTAGGGATGGAGGGAGATGAAGAAAGATAAGGTGTAAGGACTGTTATCATCTGGTGTCTATAGAGAATGAAGGGGCGGCATAAAGTAGCTCTGGCCATAATCACTTACATCATCACACGCTGTCTGTTAAAACGTGTTTTTTCTTCTACTCTGGTCTCTTCCCATTGTCTCTGTAAACCAACAACTGATTCACTGGATAGACCTCTGTAAGAATATTAATAATGGTTATGGACAGAAACAAGGACAAATGCTGTACAGATCTGCTTCACTGTCTCCTTCCTCATGTCCTCGGGTGAATGTGCTGCTCACTGACATCCACTCCTTAAGATATACTTCTTCAAGTTTTGTATTTTTCTTATACACGACATAAGAAAAAAATAAAATATAAATATATTTTCAAAAATACACAGGCCTTCATGTACAGTATGTAGCTCTAAAACTAGACCACGTTGTCAAGATGGCCTCACTATGACAGTTCTGAGAAAAAAACATTATAAGACGTGCATTGAAAGAAATAATGGAAATATATAAATACTTGGAGCTGTTGACCGATGTGCAGTTCATAGAATTTAAGTGGATGCCATTGGACAGTTTAAAACATCCTGAGGTTTGGCAGAACATTCCCCAGACTCTCTGACCACAGATGATTCTGTTTGACTGTTACAGTGTAATGCAATTGGATGCTGTCACTGCAGATGACAGTGAAAGAGTTTTTCCTTTGGATATGAACAGTTCAGAAAATAGAAATGAAAAGTGAGGGGGGGGGAAAGTTCAATTTGATTGAGCACCAGAATCCAGAAGTTTTTTTTTTTTGTGACTCAGATCTTATTTTTAAATCAAATATAATCTTTCTTATTTTTAAAGACCGATATTGACTGCCAAATGTCCAGATTTCAGGGAGAGTAAAAGATTACAATGAGCCCTGCTCATATTGGACTGTGTACAGTGTCCGACCACATAAACCCCACTGCTGCCCTCCCTCACTCCATCCCCTCACCCATTCCCCTCTGTCCTCCTCTTGCTTAAGCTCTGTCTGCTTAGTCGGTGATAAGCCACTGGAGCGTCGCCTGGTCGAGTCACTCGAACAAATTCACTTTTCCTGTCAAGCTAAGCTTCCATGCAAAAGACGGCTGCGTCTCTGGCTCCGAGATGGGGTTTGGTGATGAAGAGGCCTTATATGAGACGGAGAAGACAGCAACTTTAAGGGCGGATGACGTACAGCTGACCCCTGTTTGAGAAGCTCCTTTTTTTTTTTTGTCTTGGCATGGGATGAAACAGTGCGTTCCACTGAGGAAATTCATTTAGCACTCTGGCTTTTTCGAGGCGGGTTTGGGCCAATGAGCCAGTGAGCCAAGCAACATCTGTTTCATGAATACCTAATGACTGTGTGTCACCAGAGTCAAACGCCGGCTCGGAGAGACACTCCCGCCGTTATTACCATCACAGTTATTTAGCCACCAGTTTCTCATTAGGATCTTTCTGCATTCCCCAATGTGGGAACAGTCGGATGAGCTGAGACTGTTCACACAGTACACTGTATGCTAAAACCACCTACTACAGATTTTTTTTTTTATGTGTGGCTTTTTGTTGTCATGTGCCGTGCGTGTTTTATTGGTAAGGTGTGATACTGTAATATTATCATACAACCACCAAGGGAATAGGGAGGCATTATATGCAGTAAATCAAATGGGACAATTTCAGTGATAATATCCAGTAGGAGTAGGTGTTAGCGTATAAAAATGTGGGAACAGAACTGCGAGGGCTGCTGACATTAACTCTGGTTGTTATAGAAACTGTGAGCGATTTGGCTCCAAATTCTCGGTAGGTAGCATTTTAATAGTGCAATAATAGTTGTGTAAGTCAACACCTCTATTTCCTATTTGCAGTAGTAAAGTGCTGACCTTGCATATGCTTTGGAGACAGTGGCGGACAGGGGTCACCGCCAGGTCACCGTGGCCTCTCCAGACATCTGTCAAAAGGTCGATAATTGGGTTCATTCAAGAAGAAAATTATCATCATCATCTTGGTTAATTTTAGGAAGTAAAGACTAGAGGCGTTAATCACGATCGAAAATAAACATTGAGCCCTTTGATACATGAATGTGTGTGTGTGTGTGTGTGTGTGTGTGTGTGTGTGTGTGTGTGTGTGTGCGTGTGTGTGGTATTGATGACTACACATGTTGAACCAATTTCACGGACAACCTAGCGTCTCATAAAATGATGAGACAGGGTGTGAAGATGTGATCTGGCTGTGGTTATATTGCGGTTGTCGCACTTCCCTTTAATGTACTTCATCCCTTTTTGTGTTGCACGCTCTCCTTTTTGTGTATTCTTCCTACTCCGGTCGCTCGTGTTTCTTTCTCAAAGCGCATTTTTGCTGCATGATTTTTTTTTTGTTTTGTTCGGAAAACGTTTCGTCAAGGGCCAAATCCATTCACAACAACTTCTAAAGCTTTGGATGAACCGGCGCTGTGCAACTTCTTCAACCAAAGCGGCAACGTGCACAAGAAACATAAAGGATGGCGGAGACGACACACAGTAGCGCCCACACTTCCACCATCGATCAGCGACCCCGTTCAGTCCTGTATCTGCTCCCTCTGTTTTCTGCGAGTCTTTAGAGCAGTGTGAGTCCATTGATTTGGCTTTGTCATCCCAGTGTGTGCGCTGGTAAACCAGTGATTCTAATGGAGCTAACTCCATCCAGCCAAGCTGCAGGAGCCTTGAGCGGTGACACCAAAAATGTAACAGCTCATTCGTTCTCAACAGGAGCCGACTTATGAGGCACATTCAGGGTAATTAAAGGCAGCCTGTGTAATTGAAGCGTTCCTCTCTCTATCACAGTGGCGAGGAAATTACACTCCGCACTATGACTTGTCGGGCCGTTGTACAGGAGTTGTTGTGGTGTAATTCAGTGGCCTCCCTCCCTCCCACATTTCCTCCCCCTGTTTATCTTCATCCCCCCTTCTCCTTCCCTCTTCATATCCATTAGCCTAATGAACACCCTACGATTTCCTGACAGTGGGACAAACATGGCGCACAGCATCGCTCTCTTCGCTTGCTCTCTCTTTTTTTTTATTGTGTATGTGGGAACGCACACACTCCTGCATGCGTGCACTTTGCTTGCTTTGTGTGTTTGATGGCGAGTGCGCGGGCAGGAGCGAATGCGTCGGTAAGCTCTCATTAAAATAGATGGCGGTAATCAAAGTGCAGAGCAATTAGCCACGGCTGAGTGGGCGGAGGGTGTGTACGGTGTGTTACCGCGTGCCACTGTGTCGGGCCTATTGGTAAACATTGTGATAGTTCACCTCGCTGTATGTGGACAAGGAGCAGAGGAGTTAGGATGTACAGCCCTGAGGGGCACGGGCCCCTCGATTTATCACAGTCAGCCCGGCTGTTTTCTACAAGATTCTTTTATTAGCTCTTAGTTATCAGTTAGATTATCTGCTGTGCAGAAATCACATTTCATCACAGTGATCGTTGTGTGTTTTATGACAGGAATTAAGAGGAATGGGGCCCTTTATTTCATTGTCCTAAACAAAAACTCCAAAATCAATACTTAACTGAGAATCTTGTGAAACTTTTTTATTTTCTAGAGAAGCTTAAGAACTCTGCCAGTGAAGTGGGATTTTATTTTAAACTATTTCACATTCAAATAAACTTTAAATAACATTTCACTGGTGTTCCAATTATAAAACTAGAATGTTTTGACATGCAGCATATGAGCATGTTGTTGCCTTCTTGGCAAAAAAATAAGAACTTAATTGCTTCATAATGGAGAACATGCTTACACGATTATTTATAGTTTATTTATATTAAACAAAGACAGAAGTTCTCCTCTGGGCTGCGATTACTTTGTACAATATGTGAACTGTAAATTGTGGGTTCTCTGCAAAGTCAAAAAAAAAAGAAACAATAGCTCTACTTTTTGTCCTTTTATCCGACACATAGACGCAGTGTTGAGCAGCAGGTTTCAGCAGCTTTGCTCCTGTTCTACTGTTTCTGCTGTTTCAGAAAGAAGAGAAACCAATGTAGCCACTGCTTTCCGTTCCGTACAGTGACATCTGTCATCAGCAACCATCTCTGACCCGACTGTTTGCTTTGCATAAGCAGAGCTCCTTTAACTTCCATACACACATGCACAAACATCCAGACGAACACCAATGGGTCAACTCAGACCTGTGGTTGAATGTGTTATCTCCGTCGGACACGGGGCAGTGCTCTGCTCCTCCTGACTTATTTATTGTGTTATGGCTGCGGTGGGCCGAGGCAGAGAGGGGCATGGCGTTGCTTTACAGAACCCATTCTGTTCATTTATAGCTGAGTATCGTGCTTGTACGCCCTCGGGGGAAAACCCAGACACGAGGAGTGTACAACTATCCTCCAGATCCGCGCAGTGCGAGCGATGTCAGGCCCGTCTGGTTTCTGCTGGCAACCAGGAAGCTGCCTTAAAATGCGGTTTGTGCATGAGCATCACGGCGGCCCGTCAGCGTTGGCAAGGCAACCGGCTGTCCATTTGGATGAGCTTCAAGTGAATAACTGCCACTTAACCTCACAAAGTGCTTAGTTGGCTTTTCCCTCTGGTTTTTGATGGACAAATTGACTTGCGTTTGAGTGACACTTGTTTTTGGAGGTGGTGTTGTGGCGGGCTGATCATCTATTTTAGAAACAGAAAGTAAATAACGCTGAATTTCTGAGATATTCTGAGAAGCGATACACATTTAAGGTCACAATTGTTGAATGCACGTACTTGAAAACTGCAAATGACGATTTATTCTACGAAAAACGTTGTCGTACCTTCTCGTTATTTTAGACTTAGTGGAACTCTTGATGTGTTTTATCCTGCAATTACAGCTGGAAGAAATACTCCAAGCATTTGAAAAACCCAACCTTGATTGATGATGGAGCGAGGCGGCGGCACATTAAGCGCCTTGCTGCATTCAGTCGCCCGGCAAAGAACGCTCATTTGGTGCTCACCTCTCCTTCCCCAGACAAACAAAAAAGCACAGGCTGGACAGGAAATCTGTGGATGACGGGCATTTACTGCTCCGGTTATGACCCCGTAGACACATTTTTGAGCCGGCCCGATGACAAGCTGCTGGAATGCCCCGCCGTTTTGCCGCGTCGTTTGAAAACATGATTAACGGTGGTCGAGCACAATAGGAATGTGATTCTCATTTGAGCTGTGGGTATGGCAGGCTAGCCTGGGAAATCATCCAGGCCCTAATTGCTGAAGCAGACCCTGAATCAGACAGATCACATACACACACACACACACATGCAAACATGTGCACTGTCACTCACATACGCACAAATGCACTAAGTATTGTTAAATAAAAAAAAATTGTATCGTACGGCTTTGGCTTCTGGAATTATAATTATGTCATAACAGTACACACATCTATGAACTCACTGTCATTGTTACAAGAAAGTTAATTATAATTGGTCTTTTTCATGTGTAAATATCTGAAGTGAATACACCATTGTTTTGTCCCTTTATTACATATTTTACTTCAACACCGTCTTAAACTAAATGTTTAGCGAATGCGTTGATGACTTATTGGATAAGCGATGTACGCTGAGTCTTTCATTCTGCAGAACTTGAGTTAGCTTTAAAATAGCTGGAGTTATTTGTTTCGTGAAGGGCTCTTGTGAGGAATTGGATCGTCTTTATATCGGTTTATATTAGCCCTATGAAAAAGCTGTAACGTTTCTCAGTCCGGGGGGGAGGGGGTGGTTCAGACTGTGCAGGACTGCACACCACGTGAGAAAGCAGAATCCTGCTTCCTTACACTTCTGCATGGATTTATGGGCGATCTAAAGAAAATTTACAGCAAGAATCATTTTCCGCCACAGACGTATAAACCGCCGTCCCGCTTTGCTCTCCTCCTCTTTCCTGCTCCGCCCTTCCATTTCATTAACCGGAGAGACAGCTGTGAAAGTGCGAAGTCTTGTCTGTCGCCGCCGCGGCCTCCTCCCCACCCCTCTTTATGTGTTCAACCTCTCCCTACACCTCCTGCCTCTCTTCTTTAAACACTTTATGCTTACTTTTGTGCGTTTTTTTTTTTTTCTATTTCCATGCTCCTTTTGTGCGCTCAGACAGCCGTGTCATTGTGGGTCCGAGTCAGGAGCGGGATGAGACGAGGCCTTGTGTTGGTCGGCACCGTGCTAGTTTACCTACCAGCAGCCTTTCTCCCAGCAGCCTCTTTGTTCCTGCTCCATTGTGATAGGCTGGCTAAAGGGAAGCGCTCCACGTGTTGTTTGGCTGCAGGTCTCTCTGCAGTCTTTGTGATAAATATGGTCCTCAAGTATTGTGCTCTTCCTCTGGCTGCCCGTCTGTGTGGATACCTCTGGCTGTGTTGCATAAAAGACGATTAGCTCCACCTCTGAGAGACACGTGTTCAGGAGTACAAACAAAACGCACACACAAACAACACGCTGTGGAACTGAACACACGCACGACGACGGAAATTCTGCATTTAATTTTCCGATTTACTTTTAGGGTGACTTTTTTTTAATGCATTATCAGAATACAATTAAAAAAGAACGAAATAAGAAAATCGTATTTCAAAGTAGCAACAGTTGATATTAATTCTAGTCTGTTATTTAGTGCTTATCCTAAATAACAGACGCAGGGCGACATCCAGAGACAAACAACCAGTCACATTCACACCTATCATCAAGGTAGCTTTTAGTCGCCGCTTTGAGTTTATATATAGAGGATACTTATAGGTTGGTCGACAGTGATTATTCTCCTTTTTTCCTTCATGTTTCAAACAGCGGTCGAGGCTGAGTAAGTGGCCATATTACAGAAGATGTACAGAGTGATTTTTAAAAGGCCTTTCTGTTTTTCTGAGGCGTTGATGACACTATGAAGAGTGAAGAGAGACCTACTTCACAGCCCTGGCCCTGACTTGAAAGTCCATTTCCATAACCATTAGAACACAGACATGATTTTATCCCTCTGATAATGGAGGTCTACCGTTAATGGAGGTGTACCTTCTCAGACTTGATTAAAAAAAAAAAAAAGAAATCCACTTTACAGCGATGCTATTCGTTGCACATCAATAGCTCATTTAAATCCATGAAATAAAAACAGTTGTTTAAAAACATGAAGTCATCGATGTCTCTGCCATGATCCAGAGCTACGCTAATTCCACTGTAGCCCAGCATACCTTTGTGAATCATTTACATACATAAATGCTTTTGTTAATCGAAAGATAAATGAGCAGTGGTGCGGTTACCATGGTATCAGAATAATGTAATTGAGTTTTCCCACTTAAAAACTCAGAGGGAAGAGCAATTAAGCGTCAGCAACACAGTGTCCTGCATGTTTTTCTCGTGATGATATGAAAGACAGCAGCATCTGGGTCCTTGAGTTGTGTTGGACAGATGATTGAATTGTCACTCATTGATACAGAGTACATTAGCCCAGTAAAGGAGGCTAAGAAGAAAAAAACACTTCACATCAGCGTGGAACAACGCTCACTATGATTCAGCCTCTTCTCCTCCAGGGTGGAGTCGAACAAAGGATGAATTCTTTGGCACGCGGCACAGCCTGTCTGGCAAGAAATTAGAAATAAATATAACGGATGCTTCAGGGTTAAGCAAAGTCCTCCAGGTCCATTTGTGTAGACCCCGTAATTCACTGTAGATACAAAATGTGTGTGGGACTTTTTGTTTTAGCCGAGGTTTGGTTTGTTGGCGACTGTAAAAATAAGATAGAGGGAGGAGAAACGGTGTTATTGTTTCCCTCTAGCTGTTTGTGCCAACAGCGTGGTGACAGTGAGCAATACACACGCTGACCCTTGATGAAGCTCCTGCCTGCCGGTCACACTGATTGCTTTAACATGCACTCCTTTAGTTGTCATGGAAACTGTGTTTTATTGTCATTTTATTAGAAAAGGTGGCCCTGAGCTGCAGATTAGCTGTATACACCAATGAAACAAAATGCATTTTTCTGCATGAAATACTCAAGGGGGTCTTTCTCCCCCTCCCCCTTACTCGACTTCCCCCCCCCCCTATTGATTTAATTGTCATCATTTCACTTCTCATCTTCCCTCACCCCTTTGTCTTCCTCATTTCTCTCTTATTGTTCAAAATAATCATTAACCTCCTCTTAACCTGCTCTTCAGTTTTGGCATCTCGCACCATCTGCTTCCTCTCCTCCACTTATCCTCCCTTCACTGATTCCACGCACCGTCCAACCAACTGATTCTCCTATTATCCTAGTGTGTGACACATTCCCATCGTCTCCCAGTCTCATCCGGTTTCTTCCTTAGCTTTATTTTCCATTCCCACATCTGACACTGCATCTTATTATCAAGGCCGTAAACACTTTTCGTCATCACTCCTTCTTCTCGTCCCTCCTTGTTTCCTAATCCTCATTCATGTACCGCACTTAACTTCTACTCCTAAATAGCATTTCCCTATTAATAACATTGCATCAAGTATTTTTTTTTTCCTTTTCACCTGACTCTTCACCGGTTGACTTCTCCTCCTAACGTTATTCTCCCAATGCCATCTCCTGTAGCAATTCCCCCCTCATCCAAATGTTTAGTATTCACACCATGTTCAGCCGGGGCTTTTGTCACATGCGCTGTACATTATTGAAAGCGAGCAGATCACTAATTCATGTCAGCTGAGTCTTGTGGGGTTTGGGTGGAGGTGTGTGGGAGCTTGTTGCTTCCTTTCATGTGGCTCCAACCACGTCTTAGCCGCCATATCCCACACCTCTTGTCTGTCTTCCCTCATCTTCTCAGCTGTCTTCTTTTACATCCTCCCATTTCACCTTTCTATGGCCTTTCCTTTCCTTTCCTTCCCTTTCCTTTCCTTTCTCAGCCTCCCAAGTCGTGCCTCCTCCGTCTTTGTTTAAGCACTATCTGCTGTATAGAGTCTTCGACCCACTGTTGTCATTTTCCATCTCTGCTCACTCTTTCCATCATTCATTGAAGTCTAATCTAATTGCTTTTGCTGTAACCCCTGGGACCGGGGCACAGCGTAACAAGCTCCCGGTGGATCCTCTCTGCCTGCGCCATTCATCGCTGCATCACTACTTTCGTTTCATCTGTTTCCCAACCGGCTGCTCCATTCATTCATTAGTATCACTAATCCCGAAGCACAGCGTGACATTGTGACCCAGCAGGATAAAATAAATGTGAGCTAGGGTTGTTTACTGCCCATGGTTGGATCAACAATGATCGGTTGCAACAGGTACTCTTCTGTTTTCGAGTGTGGTGTTTTTTCGAGAGGGTAATGCAGAGAGAGAGAGAGAGAGAGAGAGAGAGAGAGAGAGGTGCATAGAAACGGAGTTTGATGAAGTAAGATTCAGGGGGAAAGAGGGAAAAATAAACAGGGAGAGGTGGGAAGGGAGAAGGCGATGGGAGAAAAAGCGCAACATGATCTCATGGAGAGCCTCACAGGACTATCACAGGGCTCCTGCCACTGGAATAGAACGTTAATAGAAAAAGGTGAAATATGAGCATGACGCCCAGTGAACCAAAGGAGACAGACCAGGATGTATTTTTAACAGCTTTGGGTTCGGCGAGAAAAGGGATGGTGGAAATATGACGCACGTTCCAACTTCTCTTTCCTCATCGATCCGACAGTGTGATGTGTCACACATTATGTGGCATCCTTGAAGTGTCACATTAAATCAAACCTGAACCAACAACACACCGGCCTGGAATTGTGTGTCTGTGTTTCAACGGCTCACAGCATTTTCCTGAATTCCATGTTTCCCTGCTGTTTTTGATAGTGAAGATGTGACATCAAAAAAAAGAGTAAAGTTCCAGTTCCCTCAAATAAGCAAACTCTTAAACAAGCAACAAATCAATCAATATTATTCCGTTACGCTCAACATTACTTGAGAACCCCTCAGTATGTGTGTGTGTGTGAGTTTTCCTTTTTTCCCTGTCTCATAAATATTCATCATGTAACACCATCATAAAGATCAAAACATTTGCTCCTGAAGGTTAATAGGTCAAATGCATTGATCAGAATCTAGTTGTTGCACACGATCCTCTCATTAGAGACATTTAAAGAGAATCATTTGATACAGATACTCTGATCTCCCCCTTGGCCCTCCCTTGTGTATACACACACACACACACACACACACAAACACACGCACACAAACACACACAAACACACTCAGTCCTCTGGGCTCAGGCACTGGGCTGAATGCAGATACAGTATCTCTCTTTGAAGTGGGTATGCTCACTATAATAACTGTGTGTGTGTGTGTGTGTGTGTGTCCGTGCATGCACTCGCATGCACGCATACTCACATACACCCCTGCTGTGTTTGTGCATGCTTCCTTAATCAGATCATGTGTTTAATTATTAATGTGTGTTAAAAGAAGAAGAGGCAGAATATGTGAATAGTTTTGACCCCCGCAGCTGCACATTTTAACCTTTGCTGTGGAAAAAGTCCATATCTGTGTGTGTGTGTGTGTGTGTGTGTGTGCGTGTTTGTATGGTGGCGAAAGAGGGCCGCTGAATGTGTAGATGTATGTGCTAATATTGTCGTATTTTTCAAAGTTGCCTGCAAGCGGAAGAGAAACCCTATATCTATGGGACACAGCTGCCTCGAGTGACACTTTCAACTCTCCTCTCTCCCTGTGTGTGTCTGTAGGTGTGTGGAAATCATCGCCAAGGAAGGGAGAAGTCTGAAGGAGCTCTATCTTGTGTCTTGTAAAATCACAGACCATGGTAAGATACTTTCAATCACTGTCCCTATGTTGCAGTCAACCTCCGCCATTATCATCCTACCTATTATTGCCCACAGTCGCTATGGTGATTCAGCACTCATTTGATTTTACAATTTGCCCCTTATGAGACTTGCAAACCGTAAAAGTATGATTGAAAAGTTTTGCACAGAATTAAGCGATGTTGGCTGGAGCTCCCTGGCGCAGTTCAGCTGTGTTGCTCCAGCTACACAGCAGCAGGGTCTTTATGTGCTTACTTGTGTTTGTGGTTTTAAAGGTATTTGTGTTTCCCCTCCCAGGATAAAGTCGGACCACCTTTAGCATCATCTTTCCTCTCTGTGTGCAAACAAACACAATCTTTACTTACATTACCAGGTCTTTACTTTTTTTACTTAATATGATACAATCTGAAGTTGTACTTATATTAGTTATTAGTTCGATTTATATTTATTTGTATCGCATGTTGCCACTGGGTGGAGACCTGAACGTTCACCCTCCAACACGAGCTGCAGCTCGCTGCCAATTGCAGTGAGTTACAGTGACAATAATCACCTTGACCCCGCTGAACTTGAACCTTCGCTGTGAGTGTGTGTGTGAAACATTATGTGGGCGTGCGTCCACTAGTCTTTGATTAATGACCTCAAGATCACAATAGTACATTAAACCTGGAATGCACACAACCACCTCCTTATATATCCCCCCCCCCCCTCTCTGTGTCTCTCTCTAATCATTTTGACCAAGATGAATTGGTGACATCTGATCTTCTTCCTTCTCTAATGACCCCTCTTGCTCTTTTTGGCCGATGATTGTGTCTGTGTGTATTTAGACGTGTGTGTGTGTGTGTGTGTGTGTGTGTGTGTGTGGTGGAGGATAGAGATGCCTGTTGCAGGAGCTCTGTGCTCTAACAAAATGATTGGTGGATTTCCTGCTTCAGTCTCCGATAAATTAAATAACAGAAATGAGATTTTACATCTGCCAAGCCGGCCCCCGTTTTATTCCGCCCATCTCCTGCGCTAATTATTTTTATTAATGGCCTCTCTGAGTGCATTTGAGATGTCCACAAGCCTCTTACGTTTGAGTGTTCTGTTTTTTCCCCCTCCCGGCTTTTGCTTCCTGTGCGATTTTATAGAAGCTTTCAGGACAGACGGAGAGAGAGAGAGAGAGAGAGAGAGAGAGAGAGAGAGACATAAAGACAGGTTTAGATGACAGAAAAGAAAGAGCCAGGCAACATGTAATTTCACTCCCAGTGCCGATGGGTTAAGAGATTATTTTGTGAGACAGAGGAAACAAATGGAAAAAGCAACGACGGAGCTTTTTTGGTGTAATGATCTTACTGAAAGCCCTATTAGTTCTGTGAAAGAAAAAAAAAACATTGTAGACTGAAATCATCATCAAGTGCAGAGACTTGTTAGACACATGGTTTCCTTATTTCACATAGTTAATGAGATGTATGCAGTTGGTTTCTGTGGGGTCTTCACACCTCTAATGTTTGACTGATGGTAACGTCACCCAAGATTTTATCAAAGCGTTTCATCCACGACTTCCACAATCCACATTAGTGACAATTAATCACCTTTTGTAAACTTTTTCCATCAAACTTTTCTTATAAAACATTTTTGATTTTATCTCACACAGCTTCACACGAAAAGAAAAGAAGAACAAATTAAGCAATTAGACGTTGAATGAGCTAAAACAATAACAGGTGGAAGTGAAATACGTACAAAATTAAAGATTTGCTTCATGGATTAAAAAAAGAGGTCGGCTTTAAAATTGTCTCATTTTATTTCAGATTGATGGTGCAGAGTAAGAAAAACTCGATTTGGTTGTTCAAGGTCAGTGAAAAACCAGCCAGCACCTGCAATGTAATGCAATCATTTCAGCATTGTTGCCAATATTGGAAGATAACAACAAAGTAATGACAATGAATACAACTGAAAAAGTGAGGGCCCTATAATAATTCAATAATTAACTTTCGACCATGCCTTACAGAGAGAGAGAGAGAGAGAGAGGGCCACCCAACCTCAACATCCAGCTCACAATGACGAGTATTATAATTATGACTGATGATAAATCTCAGTGCAGAGTGATAAACAGCATTCAAGGACTTCAAAGTCACAGCTGAAGCGTTCATGTATAAAATGTCATCATCATCCAAGACTGATTGGAAAGTAGCTCAAAGAGCATCATGCTACAGAGCAAAGGAAAACATATTTTATTTCTATGGAGGAATTCTTTGCTTAATGATACTCTCCATTACGTCTGGGCATTACAAGTTACTTAACGTACTCATATGTGTATGTTACACATAGATCATAAAAATACATACTGCGCAACTTATCGTAACTTATCATAATCAATATGTCTGGCTCTGGTGAAAAAAACTTTTTTTATTTTGGATTGATCTGCATCAAGAATAATTTAACATATTGAGTGCAACTTGAACGTAATAGAAAAAAAAAGAGAGATTGACATTTTACATCTCAAAAGCTGTTAACTCCACAGAAGTGTAGACAAGGGCATCCAGAAATAGTATATGAAGTAGACTCAAGTCTAATCAGACACCAGGAGTCTGACTCCACAAACAGAGAAACCATATGGAATACATTTAGTGTGACTCTGAGATGGGAGCGTCTTTCAATAACACAGCTCCTCTTCTCATCAGACAGGGACCCTCCAGCTCCCAGGCCTTTGAGCTATTTCAAGTCCTGACCCTTTGTTTAAGAACCGCTAATCTATGTGCCCACTTATCACTGCCACCCGCCGGCTTCAATGGTTAGAGTTATTTTATAGATGAAATGTTTTGAGAGCTGAGATCCCGGGGTCTGGAAGCAGATTGCGTATACATTTTGCCCAAATACATAAATACAGGGGGTCCTCGAGTTACGACGGAGATCCGTTCCTGAGAATGTGTCGCAACCAAATTTCAATGCAAGTCGGACCATACATTCATTGTGCCATTGTGCATACATTGTGCCGCTAGATGTCGCTATAACACCACCCTACAATAAGAGTTTACTATGGTGAATTGCCTTTTTTGTCCCTCTTGACACACCGTAGGGGTTGATATCACGAGTGTAATGAGCATTTCCTTTAGATTTCTGTTATCAACCGTGTAGACCCAGTGTTGTGAATAAACCTACAGTATTGCCACGATCCCGAACCCATCTGTGTCCGTGTGCATCTCCTTACCTCCCCCCCCCCCTCCACCAGCCGTCCATTTCACATAAGTAAACACAACGCAGAGTAGCCTAGCTGTGGAGGTGTTGGAGAGCCGGCACCAACTAGTTCCCGTGCGAAGTCTGTACGTATTTACGGGGCAAACTGCTTAAGCCGAAACAAGGAAGTTCATGGGAAATGTGTCGTTACCACGAAAACGACGTAATTCGCGACCGTCGTAACTCGAGGACCCCTTGTATATAGAAATAAAGTACAGATCAACAGGCCTGTCCTTACTGATAAGGGAAATAAACCTTACAAATAAATATGTAATGTATGAATAATACCAGTAGCAGTAGTATGTGACACGTGATTCAGAGGCAAAGTTAAATGTGTTGTTACACACACGTGTAACAAAATATCAAATAGAAAACGTTCTTTATTCCTATAAACATATGGACGACAGGGTCCCGCTCTTCCTGTTACTCACAGAGAAATCAAAGTAGCACTATAAGATAAGGGTTTGAAACCTGATGCTGATGGGAAAACCTGCTCCGCTTCTCTCCCAGTGCTAATCAGATCTCTGCACCACTACCATCATCATCCTCACTGACCGACCCATATGCAGGTAGTGGCCCGTACTGTACCTTCAACACACCTGGAAAGACAGCGGTATCTTCTTGTCTCCTCTAGCACTTTGTGCACTGTGTGCGCCTTTTGTATTCGCATGTGTCCGTTTGTGTGTTTGGGTTTCTGTGTGTGTGTGTGTGTGTGTGTGTGTGTGTGTGTGTGTGTGCGTGTGTGTGTGTGTGTGTGTGTGTCTGCCCGCGCTTATCTTGTCCCTCGTTGCACCGCCTGCTTTATCTGGAGACAAAAAGAGAGACCTTGGCACCTCGGTTCTTTACATATGGTAATTGTCTTCTTTCACCCACACACCTCCCCACGATCCCTTACCTTGTCAGTCATGGCCTCCTGTGTACATCTGTGCGAATACAGGATGGAGGGAGATGTGGGAGTCAGAGAGAAGAAAAAGAAGCAGCTTTGGTCTCGGTTGTGAAGTAGGGTGAATTTTTTTTTCTGGCCTTCCAGACTGATGGAAGTCTAATCTACTTTTATTTATTTTTTTGCACTGACAGGGTTGGGTGACTGACATTTTGAGCACTTAGGCAGTCGTGGAATTCTCTCGGTTGAATCATCAGCACTAAGTATGTGCACTTTTAAACAACAAAATCTGCTATGTGTGTGTTGCTGATGGCGAGTGGAGACCAAGCACCGCTATGATCTGTAGAAGTTGTCTTAAATATGTGGTCCAGTGTCTGATTGGTCCTGATCTGCGTGCTTCCACGTTTCCAGCTGTCACAATGAAATGTTATTGAGGATATTGGAATTTTATCACCATCTGCCCTATCAAACCAACCATAAAGAAGTTAAAATAACATACAGTGACATAAACCTATAGTGTAGTTGACTCAGCAGCCGAGTCTTGTGGTTCTGTGTCTAGAAGCAATAATCATTAAAAAAAAATAAAAAAAATTAAGGGAATTAAAAGTGGGAAAAATAAATCCTGGGACGTAACCATCAGTTGTGCACTCCCTTGTTATGGCCGTCTGTATTTACCCACCTGTCAGCTTGTGCGATCATTGTGATCTTTTAATTTTCATTCATCTTTCTGTTCACCTCCTTCACGCATACAATCACATTTTTCCTGTTTTTTTTTCTTCCTCTGCTATGAACCCCGTTCCAAGACGCCCCCTCCCCCCACCTCCGTTTCCCCTCTCATCTCTTTTTCCATTCATCTCTCAGCTCTTGCTTTCATCCGGCCTGCTTTAGCCTAAACGCTGTGGACGTTGATAGATGGGGCTTCCCCGCTCCTCCCCTTTGAGCAGAGACTCAAGTATGAAGTATCACTGTATGTGTGGCTCTTTACCGACGTGCGCACGCGTTGGCCTGACTCTGTGATTGTTCACACGCCTGCGTGCACGTTAGCAGCTGAGGAAATTCTGACACACACTTAACTCCCCAGAGTTTCGTAGGCCTTTCTGCGAGGTGAGTTCACTTTGCATCAAAGCAAACAATGAAAGCGACAACTGATTGTTGTGCTCAAAGCTCAAGAGTCACTGTGGTACCTTTTAACCTTAAGACAGCGTTCGGCTCCTATTATTGTGCGCTGTTTGTCGTATTGACGTGCATGTCAAACCCCCCTTCAACACAACATGTTGTTTTTTTTTTTGCACGATTTTTAAAATGTCACCGATTTTAAGTTCCCTCAATAAGAAGCAGCAAGGAAAACTAGAAATGAGGTGATCAGTTCTTGTATATTGTATCAAACCTCCTGGTTTTGTTATGGCGATGGTGCACGCGGCTGTAGCTCTCTGTCCCTGTCTGTCTTTCTTATTACATCTCTATTTCTCTCTCTCATTTAGGATTTCCATGCCCCCCCCGTTCTGTTTGTTTGCCGAGCAGTTCTTCCCTGCCATACAATCTAAGTGCTGTCAAACACCGTGTGATGTAAACGTTGATAGTGTAATAGCTTGTTTGCTCCTCTCGGTCTGGGATTGCGTAGGTAAATAATGTGACGTTACAAGCTGTCGATTAAAATGCGCAGAGGGGCGCACCGGATTTATGTGGGCTCCTGAGGGGAGAAAGTCAATACACAACACACGATCTGTGTTTCCACTGTGTGTGTGGACATATGTTTGTATGGCTCTGGGTTTGCAGTTTAACCCATAGATTAGCTACTTGTATACAACTATATAAAAAGTTGGTATTGTTTTGTATCTTAGTTTAGTGTCAGACTGACAGAGAATATTTTTATTTCACTAATTCCTCTCAGGTTTGTTTGATGCCTCCGCCGTCATGCGGCGACCGATAGAAACTAACTTGTGTTAAAAACTGTTGTAAAAAAAACATTTATTGAGGAATTATAGTATATATGAGCTATAAAGAAACACAGTTGAGTCTACTGAGGGTTTTTTTTGAAAAGGAAGAAATCACTGCTGTTGCTTAGTGGTCAGAGAATATCAGCATTTATCTGGGTTGAATCTTTGCGGTCTTTGTTCTTGGAGAGTTGTTTTTTTTTTTTTCCACCAGCAGCTTAAACGTTGAGGAGTGTAACCATCAACCATCAACCAGCAACTTGACAGAGGAACCACCCAGGCGCAATCCTCTTGACATCACTTCCATTAAGTGTAAAACAATGGAACCGGAGGTAGCCAAGCCCATGGGCCTACTCCCATGACCCCCTTCCATCTTACAGTGACTCGAAGAACCAGTGGAGCAGTCGTACACAGAAACAGCACATAGTGGGGAAAATTCATAAGCGGTGCAGATGCTCCTGGAGGGCTCGGGGAGATGGCAGGTCGGGGAGAAGAGAGAATACTGTATGATGAAGAACGCTACTGGACATCGTGAGGGCGAAGACTCATAAAGTGGGTTATTATCTCTGCAAATCAATGAAAGTTCCTGAGCCTCAGGATAAACAGCCACTATTACAGCAAGCTCAGAGGCGGACAGTACCACTGGCAGACCACCTGGATGCTGCAGCACCACAATCTGCTACGCTATAATTATTTTCACTGTGGATAAAAGTTCCTGTTATGTAGTCGATTAATTGACTGGCCAGTTAATTGTCAAAAAAAAAGCCTCTTTAGATAAAGCAGAAATTGTACCTGAACTAAAGACATATCACAATAAGATACTCGATTTTCCTCCAGTCAGCGTTTTCTGTGGCGAGTAGAAAGGATCGCCGTTCTACCATCATTTACAAGTTTGGAAAGTGCATTAAATAATAGGGAAGCTGAGGGGGTGTCGGGGAAGGGGGGGGCACAAACAGATTGGTAGCCTGAGCCTGCTCGGAGAGGGAAGGTATTTAACTGGAAGACCTTTACTGGAGTGCATAACTGCGCTGCCATAGGATTCCAATCTACACTTTCTTCACAGTGTACAGTATATAAATCAAGATTTCCATTTCCTTACATCAGCCCTCAGTGGTATTTGCAGATTGGGGCAATGGGAAGAAAAAAAAAAAAGACAGAAATTGAATTAGTTTCCATATATTGTCCTCTCCTTCTCTTTCTCCTGCTAAGCCTTGTGGTCTATCCACTGTTTGCCTGATGGGGGAGAAATGTTAGGGGGGCTTAAGCTGTGAAGGCCGCGGCTTACACTGTCTACCATCTTCCTGGGTCACACACAGATACACTCGCACTATAACTCTCTCTCTCTCTCTCTCTCTCTCTCCTGCGCACTGAGACACACACACACTCCACAGCTTTGAGGATTACAGCCCCGTTTGCGTTTACACACGCTGATGCAAAACGCAGCCACACAGGCGCTATTCACATATTATAGATGCACGTTTGAGCTCATGCTAATATCTTCCTTCACGCATGCTACCAAATGTCAGTGTCATAACTTTTTTTTTTTTGGGGGGGGGGTTAAGCCCCTGCTATTTTTGGTCTACGTCCACACTGGAGAAGGGTTGAAGTGACTGAAATGTACACGTTTACATACAGATTTATATGTTGATGCATGTAAATACTTCCCTCTGCGTACACAGACGCACGTGTCCCCGTGTATCAACGCGTGCACGTGTGCACCCGGCGCTCAAGGATGTAATCATGTATCTATGAGCCACTGGATGACAGTAATGTTTCTGCTCGAGATGGAGGTAGCTTTAGCAACAAAAGGCCCCATGTGTGTATGCGGCTTTGATATAAATGGTCCATTTGTTCTATCTCCTCCGCCATCATCTCAGCCCTGTAGTTCCTAATAACAGCGTGCTTTAAGTGTGCCCGTGAGACTCAATAACACCAAGCTGTGCAGAGGTGTGGAAGACGTCTCTGTTATTGCTGGCTCCAAGGTTTTTGTTTCGAGAAGTGAGCCATCACGTTTTCTTATTAGTACCACAGTATGCGTTATTATTTGTATGTTTATGTGTGTCTAAGTGTGTCATCACGTGGACAGCTCGTGGACAGGTGTGTAGTGGAATAGTCAGTAGCGCTATAATGACATGGTTCTCTCTCTGCGGTTATGTATTGTTGTGTTTTCCCGTGCACCGCTGTCCTTCCTCCTCCCTCTTCATCACCGCCTTGCTCTGTCTCCATGTCATCATCCTCCTCCTCCTCGTCTGTCAGGTGTGAATGGAGCTGTCCTGTAGGTTGGGTGGGTGTGGATGCATGTTGGTGGCCGATTTGGAAGTGTTTAATAGTTAAAGCCCCCTGCTGTGGGTTCTATAGTTAGCTCTGGCTCAGTCCTGTAGGTAGATGCTCACTGTTGGTTTATTGTTCTATATTATCACTGCTGGTTAATTCTCTCTCTGTGCTGTTTTTTGTCTTTGTACAAACATAATTAGCAAACATCATATCATCGCATGCAAACCCCACCACCACCACCACCACTTTAAACAGTTAAATATTCAAATTGAAATAATCGCTTCAGGTTATGTTCCCACTTTTCCGTCAAATGTAAAACTTGCGATTACAAACTTTCTTTCGGGAAGGTCACTCGCTCTCATTCTTTCTGCATCTGTGTATTGGAGAGATAATGCCAGTGCTAATCCCCGGCAAGGTCAGCGCTTGTATCGGATGCTTATCCCCCACTGTTTATTCATACGTCCTGCTGATGTCATTTCCTCCTGCCTGCTCTGACCTTTGACCTGTCATTTACCGCCTATCGTCTGCATGGTCTTCTCCACCTCGGTGGCCGCTGTCCAAGAGAAGGGCCCCGTATTTATCCCTGTTGGGTTCCTCTATTTACAGGAAGGTTACAGAAGTATCTAAATGCAAAATCTATTTGTTTTTAAAGGTCACTTTTCATTTGGTTTCCTAATATAATTCTGTTTATCTTTTTCATTCCTTACTTTTCATTGGCTCCTCCTCTCAGTTTTCTTTTTTTTTTTTTTTTTTTGACCGAGTCAGCTTCTTTGCGTTCTCCTCTCTGGGCATACATCGCTCTTCCTGCTGTTATGCCACTGCTTCACAGAGGTGCTCTACATAATTCCGTTGACAGGGAATGGCCATAATGCACAATGCATCGGTTATGTTTGTAAGGCTCAGATTGCGACGGCTCTGGCAGAGAGCCACAGTGGTGGCTGGCCGCCGGCTATTCTCCCTTATATTTTGTTCAACACTGATAAAGCATTGGAAAAACCTTGGCTTCACCCTTGCACTCTGTGTTTTTGTCTGCATGTACATGATTATAGGAAAAAAAAACATGTGTATAAATTGCGACTCTTTGAACATAAAAGGCAGCTGGGAGTTGCAGTCATGGCACGGTCATAATTTACTGCGATGCAGCACATGTGCTTCATTCTGAGTGTGTGTTTTGTATAAATTGTTGGACCTGCATGGGATTGTTTGATTGGCAGCGTGGTTGTTGCCTCCACCTTGAAGCCATAATTCTCCATTGTAAAAGACATAAAATGTGTTTTCCTTACATGCACATCTCCGTCATCGCTTTAACGTTTTCATTTAGTTTGGAATCTATTGGGGAAAAAAAGAGAAATGACATCCATTGTTACTCGTTCGCGTTACTCGGTGTGGTCACATCATTAAAGTGGAATTGGTCAAATTCAGAACAACTCTTTTTTTTTCCATAAAAATATCTCAAGGCTCATATGCTCCTTATAAAGAGAGTGCTTTTAATTAATTTCTCCAAACAAATCTTTTTTTTTAAATTTTTATTTAACGAGATACAGTTGGCAGTTGAGTAGCACTGGCTTATGAGTTCAGGTTGATGGATTAAAATAGGTGAAAAGTAATTAATTAAATTCCTGGGTGTGTGTGTGTGTGTGTGTGTGTGTGTGTGTGTGTGTGTGTGTGTGTGTGTGTGTGTGTGTGTGGCTTTATATTATTTGTGTTCGCTGCTATGATGAGTGAAAGAGAGGCAGGCGTAGAGAAAACAGGTTTTAGAGCACCAGGTCAAGTTGAACATTGTATTTTATACATTTGACACTTTACATCAGCGATGGTATAGTGCACTTTCTTTCCCCGTGTGAGATACATCTGCACCTGTGGACCTTTTCCTTTTCATCAGACGCTATCAAGTGTGAGTGTCGCTGAATATCAGGCGAGAGTTAGTGGGCGCTGCTGCCTTATTCCGAGATAAACAGGTGGTCGGCCCCTCTTGTCCCTGTCCCTGAGAAACACACAGGGTTTTAATGAAACATCAGCACACTGCAGCCTTGATACAGTTGAAAAGACCAATGGTACATGAATGAGTTTAGTCTGAAGTTATTTTACATTTACATCAGAAGAAAGTCATTCATTAAGTTTAAACTGGCACATCCACCCCTGTAATGAAGCCACAGGTTAAAAGGTCAAAAGAAAAATAATCATTATAAAGCATTTCAGAGATTAGTTACAATATATATCTGCATATGTGTGTGTGTGTGTGTGTAAATACTTATCTGTAAGTGTCGTTATACTCAACAGGAGTATAATTTGTAGATTGTAGAAGTATAGCCAATCCTTTTCCCTTCAGCGGAGACTCTGTGGTGTTGCGTTCATCATGATTGCAAATTGCAGATTTAGTTGAAGCATGAAAATGTAAGCTGAGAGAGCAACAATAAGTTGTGTTTGAACAGGTCTGCTGTTATAGTTCAATGCTCCAAGGCTGCGTACCTCTGCACTTCATCATATTCATCTGCAGTATTGTCCCATAGAGGCATGTAACCTTTAGCCAAGAGAGAAATCACTGTGAAATTCGACCTTGCGTTTCTTGCTTTGTCACTGTACAGCCTCCAGCACAAACAGCAAATCTTTTTTTTTTTTCCTTGATGATGCTTATATTGTGTGTTTTGTGTTGACCTGTAAAAGCCGATCATTCCTTAAATTCCCTTAGTGCCGATTTTCTCAAACCTGCTGCAGTGGGTGAAACAGTGTGAGGGTTTTTGACCTGATGAAGTTGATTGCTTGTGTCTGGATGTAATTATGTGAACAGCACGGCCTCTGCTGCACCAGTCCCAAACCTGATTCTGTCCATCAGCACTAAAATGCACACTTTTCTGTCTCGATTACTACTGTTGGGTTAATGTCGTGATTAAGTAAGTTGTTTAAGAAGGACACAACTGCTCTTATGATTTTCTGCTTTTATTGGTCATTTGAATTTGTTAGAATGTGTTTTCTTATTTAAAAAAAAAACAACACAGCTAAGATACCTTAGTTCTTGATAAAACACAGTTCAGTGCTATGGTGCCAAAAGAATTGGTCATTGCTCGTATGTATTTTTTCACAATCATTCAAAATGAATGCCTTTAATGACACGTTTGCGTTAGTGGTAAATTACAAAGCACAATTCATTAGCAAGCGCGTTGAACTGTAGTGTATGTAAATGCTGATGATGTCACCATTAGAAATGCAGTATTAATTCCAAGACAGCAGAAGATGAATGGATGGATTACATGGATTATGAATGTTTACATCCCCCGAGGCTTTATTCCATCACATTTCCAGTGCGTAGTACCAGGAAAAGTAATAGTAGTAAAATTGCTATGTTATGATGGCTTAACGCTCAAACATCATAAGTCAGAAGAAAAAAAACTGTCCAACCAAACAGCCACATACCACATTTGACCCAAACATAGTTGGGAATCTGACTGGGAATGCGATGCACGTGCCAAATAGTTCAAATTGTCATTTTGTATTGGGGCTGAATGCTTTGATACGTAAAGGTCGTCTTTGGTCTTGGTTTTGTGAACCCTTCAGGTGATTTGCTTAAATAGCACCGTGCCTCACATAAAGAACGTCTTTCAGGCATGCAGGTCGGCAGGAAACCAGCTATTAGGAGGTCAACGTTACCTTTATTACGTCTTATTAGTCTATATGCTGTATCTCATGGGAGATCGTCCTCAAACACACACTGATACAGGGGATCGGGCCAGGAGTCATGTCCTGGGGAGCTCTGGTAGACATTAGCTCTGTGTTTTTATGTGTATTGTTTGATTATAGGTTATGACATAGCTGACATTTTTTTTCTCTCCAACTGGCAGCTTTAGCACAGTTTATGGGATGGAACATGTTGCTCTTGCATGAAAGCGCTGTCACATGTTTGCAGACGTCTCGTTGGAGTGACGCACATTGAAATGCCCGCGACGTCACTCAACCACACGTTGGCGCGGTGAATTTCTAGCAGGAATGATAAGGGAACTGTATATTTCGCGGCTGTAATTGTGACCTGCTTTGTCTCTGAAGATTACGTTTGTGAGACCCGGGGGCCCAGCGATTGTTCCGAGTGTCTCTCCGCTCCGTAGGACTGCACTGTGCCGCAGGTGCTCAACAAAGCGGCTCCATGGGAATGCAGTATGCACGTTTCCATAGACGCTTTGCTTTCTTTTTTTTTTTTATTGACACCTATTTCTCCACTCCTCTGAGCACAATCAGAGGAAACTGAGCGGCCTTGGCCTCTGGCTAATGCAAGAAGTGTATACTCATATTCACAAATACACAGTCGCACACACTCGTTCCTTCTTCAATGGCCGTAATATAGCCAGAGAAAAGCCATTATGTACGAGTGGAGTGAAGCCGACTGTATCTTGTATAGAGAGAGTACACTGAAAGTGGGTTCTGTTTCTGGCTCCACTGTTAGGTCAGAGAGGTTGTAATGGGGTTTTCCGAGTCTGCCTCAATTTTTCACCACTCTTCACTCAATTATAAAGTAGGCCTACGTGGGCAACGGCCATTAATATCAGTCCTGCCCGTTTGCTGAGCGAGTGCTCCCAGTGCGTGCATCAATAAAGTAGCATTGGGAGAAATAGGGGCAGAAATATGAAATGCTCAATAGAATATGGCATTTACATTGACGGTCAAACCATGAGATATATCTTTCTCTCACTCTCACTCCGACTCTGTCTCCCCCTCTCCACTTTTTACTCTTTCTTTCCACTTATTATTCACAGGCAGTAGTCCATTGCTAAGTGCAGGTGAAAAAAAGCCATTAAGTCACCACTGGCTGGGAGGCTGGTGTGTGTGTGTGCGCGTGGGTTGGTGTGTGTGTATGCGTGTGTGAGAGAAGGAGTGACAGGAAGACAGATTGCTGCCCATTCTAAAACATGACATTCTAATCGGTGTGCATGTTAATCAAGCGACTTTATTGAAATGTTTCTTGTGACTGCAGAAATTGGAGGCTTAATGAATAGAACGTTCATGCAAAATGCATGCAATATGGCGTGTGTGTGTGTGTGTGTGTGTGTGTGTGTGCAGTGTAGTGCCTGGTTATGAGGAAAAACCTTAAGGCTCTACGTGATTTACTTTCATTGTTCACATCAGCTCTTGCAGACTTGTTGCTCCTGATAGTCTCCATCACATGTTGAGATGAAGAGTTGTGCAGTATCTGAGCGAGCCACATTTGGTTTCATTTGGCTCAGTCTGCTTTCTTTTTTTTTCTTTTTTTTTAAATCCCAGCAGGGACTTGGTAGTGACACTTGTGAACAGGCTTCACTGACATGTGGAAAATATATTAAATATCCACCATATGCTCTGAGTCGAGGCAGCACAGCGAGTTCACTGTGTGAGTTTGTGTGTGTGTATGTGTGCGCGCGTGTGTCGCCTGGGTGTTTGCACATGTGTTCTGAGATAGAAACACAAACAGTGAAATGACTCGGATGATTCAGTGTTGGGAGTATCCAAAGTCGGATTTTAATGAACACTTCCCCACAGTTCTCCGTGTTTTTCAGTCTTCAGAGTTCAGTTCCATAAAACATTTGCACAAATTCATAAAAAGTATATGACATTCTAAGGTAATGGCAGGGGCTAAGGGTCACGCTTTAAGACGCTTGTCTGCAGATGTTTTAAGTATGTATTAAGCAATATCCACCAGTACACCAGTGATTTTAAATCACGTCTGTCAGAGCCAAGCACTTGCTGTAAAATTAGCAAATGACCCGACGCCCCGCTTTCACTTCTCAAATCTTTTTGAGAAAATAAATAGTAAGTAAAAAGTCGGCTTAGTTAAAAAAAAATTGTCATATAAACCTATAGACACACAGTGGCTTATTCCTGCTTTCACCACATTGGTTTGAAGCTATAAGTTAAAGCCAGTATCTGTTCTTGTTTGTGCAGCTTTTTTTTTTTTTTTAAGCGACGTCTGTCACATCCTGTTATCAACTGCCATGTGCCAGAAATCTGTTCTAATGTGGGTTTTGGGGAGAAATTGGTTTTTAACCACCCTCTGTTGGAGCATTTCCTACAGGGAGTGAGGTGCCAGCATCCAGTGATAAGTGGAGTCGCCGTTGGTTCTTGACACCCTTTCAAATGAGCTGTTAAACCTGTTGGGCAGTGTCTTTTTACTTTATTTATTTATTTTTTAGTTTTTTTTTTGTCATTTTTTTTCATACTGACTGCATCAGCCAGTCACATACCCTTCAGGACCAGTGACATTTTGTAAGTGGCTGCTGCCTTTAATTTTTTCTGTGTAACTACTTCCTGACACTGCAAAGAGGTGAAACACTTTCCTTCTTGTAATATCAGTGAACTTTTCAAGAACGGACCAGTTGCATTGCAAAAAAACAAAAAAAGATCACTGAATCTACATTGTATGTTTTTGTGACTAGGCTTTTATATTATATTATAATGTTATTACCCTGGTCAGTATACTGGCAGTTTGGCTTGGCAGAAGCTGGAACGTTTTACCCGGCACCTGTGAGCACCATCTGTGAATGTAGGATGTGTGTTTGTATAGAGAGCAGCCATGTGCCTTTGTTACATGTGCTGTATGTGTTACATAGAGTAAATGGAACGTAACCAGCACAGCGAGAGCTCGGTCACACGTTGTGCATGTGGAGTGTATTGATCCCGTGATTCCTCCGATGGCCAACAGTGTGATTTTAAGTAAACTGATCTCCTGAATAATAGATGAGTTCTTAATGCTACTGTTCGTTGGCCAAACGTGTACTTGTACTAAGCTTATACTTGTCTAATGAAATATTATAATTGGAATTTATGGCATATCAATCTAAGCATTAATATACCTCTCCTACATAGGCCATTGAGAAGATATCATAGTCTCTTTTATACTGTATGTAGTTAAAAGATCTTGCAATTAGCAGCATCCTAATTGAAAACAATCTGCCATTTTGTTGTTCCAAGGGCTCCTTCAGGGCTCCTTCAGGGCCACCTCATCAGTCAGGTTATGTGGCTGCAGCAGACAGAGGACATAGAGGATGGTGACTGACAGACCAGGGACAGGGTGACAAACAAGCTCTACCCTCAGCACCGGCTATTGATTTCAGCTCAAAGGTCTCTGCCCGTTATGGCAGCAGTCAGGGTCGGACAGCCACCTCAGCTAGAGCGAATGGGCCATTAGCCTGGGCAGGGAGAAGACCATAATATGGCCACGGCCGGTCAGATTGGTGCAATGATATATGCGCTGCAACTTCATGACATCACACCACTTGAAAACAGTGTAGGAGGTTGTTCTCGTAATCGGAACTGATTGCTTTGTGTCTTATGGCCACTTTTTTTTCGACTTTTCTCAAAGTTTCTAAACTGTATTCAGACATAATTATGTTGCTTGAATTCAGCTGCAGCTGTTTAAATGATGACGATAATGTGTCGTTTAGAATTGTACATTGAAATAGGTAGAATACAGTTTGAAATAATGTTGTCTGACATGAAAAGCTTTACAGTGCTGTAATTTGGTCCATGACAGCCTCTTACATTTTGTTGCGCGATTAACTCCACATGCCGGGAAGAACAAATGTGTATCATTACCTCGATGGCACTTAGTTTTTCTTGGAAGTAATTCACCCTTTCCTTCCATCACCCTTATTTGCATTTTTAATACATGTAAGACAGTTTTCACGAAACTGTGAGGTATGTGCTAACGAGTCGAGTCGGTAGAACCAGAGGGTTTAGCTGGCCCTTTTCGTGATAAGACCTTTTTTTTCAAAATTTTCTTGGCCATTCAGAGACTTTATGTGACCCACAATGAATATTTCAGCATGGTGATAAACCTTTGCCTCAGCAAGCTACAACAAACACTCTGTGGTTTGTTTTGAATAGGGTGGAAAACTGATATGGAAGTGGGGTGATTTATACCTCATGTTACGTCCAACACTGAGGTTTTCGTTTGTATTTTGGCTCATGAGAATTGAAATGTGACAACAAATTTGGATACAAACAGTACATACATTAGATATCCATTCATGCGTGTATGATGCGGGCATGGATCCATGACAGTGCCGTCTCGCTTAATTTGGTTTTTCCCTTGCACCCGTAATGACTAATGGTGAACGCGTTCCAATGTAAACATGGCGAGGCCAGGTTGTGCAGACACACCAGTATGGCCTGTTATGTCAATCAGCCTGAGGTCTATATCAGTCTCAGTCAGCCTCAGCCTGTGGTGGATGGGATTACAGAACTTACTTTCCTCTACCAGGCAAGATACCTGGGTCTCAACAGCATCAACACAACACCGGTGCCTTAAGCATTTTCATATGTTTTGTAGAACTCATTACACTGCGTTGTGTTTTTTTCAACATTCAGGCTCCTCATTAACTCCGGTTCATCGCTGCTGCTTTGACCTGTAACAACGTCTTGTTACAACTGCGTGCTGTTGCAGCAACAGCATGTTTTTTTTTGAAAAAGGGAAATGAGAGCCGAATATACATCTGTAGTTGTGAGATGTCCTCCAGTCAAAGCCAGTCCAACCCATTAGTCGACTTGTTAGTGAGCGGACGCTTCCTGTGCTGCATCTTTGAATTTTCTTTGGCAAAGCCGGTGGATCTGTTGTGTCTTAAACCCATCAAATGCTGTTTAATAAATCCTGAAGTCAAGCGACAGTGCAGACAGCGCTCATTTATAGGATTGACCAGTGGGCTGATGAGATGCAATTGAATTGCATATCTTAAACACTGATGGTAGCTTTATTTTATGGAAGCTAGTTTTACTGTTCCTTGGAATGTTGCCAGGTTGGTGTCTTAGTAAGGGAGTTACAGTCCTTTGGACTCCAGTTGTATGTCCTTGTAGTCGGAGGGGTTAGGTTTTTATGTACTTTAATGATAAATGGATGAAAAAGTGAAATAAAGTGAATTCTTATATATATTTTTTTAGTGTGGGGTTGTTTGTGGTACACAAAGTCCAATTTAATCAAAAGTGGTTGTATTTTAGTGTAAAAGTTGACACGGATCAGCTGTTTTTTTATAAATTAGGCAATAGGGGCATCTAACATATCCGCTGGAGAGTTTAGAAATGTGCTTTATGCTGACATATGCATCTGCTGCATCAATTAATCGTCCATGAATGTTTTCCTCCACAAGTAAATAGATTAGCATCCAGGGAGAGATTTGTCATACAGGCTACACAAGTTCTATGAAAGACATTGATTGAAAATTTCCATTTTTTTGGTTCCTTTAAGTTTAATAATAATAATAATAATAATAATAGAAAAAAAGATGTACCTATTGCTAGTTTGTAGCTCGCTGCTGAAGAAGTTTGCATGGGTGCCATTGCCATGCCATGTGGCATGTATATATGCATATATGTACACATGTATAATAATATATGCAATAATATATGAGTATAAGTACAGTATATACGCATATCAAACCCCATCTGAGAATGATGGACTGTATGCCAAAAGAAAGATAAAAATGGCACACTTCACACATGAGTCTGATCACTCTTTGTTACCTGATTTTCCACACCTTTACTGTGTGATAAAAGTGAAAGAGAATAGTGCAGTTATGAAGATGGGGATGTGGGTTGAACAAAGAAACCCAGTGGGTTTCACTTGTGAAGGGAGAATTGCCAGAATGACTACCTGCGATGTTGGGGATAATAAGATCTAGACAATCGAGACATCATGACATTGGTTTTCAGTTGCGATAATGTGAACGTGGGAGGGGAAAGACCCCCGGTGGCCAGACTGTGGACAGCAGCATTGTGATGTGAAATATCACGGCTGAGCAGCGGCTGAGCTCGGAGGCTTTAATATGACCAGCCGCAGTAGCAGCACACAGCGGCGGGGCCTCATGCTTTTACGATAGAGTCACGGATTTCAATGAGCCAATCCATTTTTCACAGCGACGAATTGCCTCTGACAGTCCAATGGCCAGGCCAACATTTCGCAAAATGTAAAAGGTCTGGCGCAAATGATGTCTGACCTTATCAATAGCTGGGACCCATCCATCTCGAGGCAGACCCCCTGTCGCCTCCTACAACAAGGCTGCTTACCTTCTCCCCCCTCCCTCCCTTTGTCTCTGACTTGCTCACTGGCTGCAGTAAGGTTCACTGTGTCTATGCACATTCGCTTCCCTACTAGTGGGAAAATGGCCCTCTCTGTTTTTGACTATAAATTGGTCTCCGTCCTGTTGTTCGTTTATCCACCTGTCACCTCAGACACCTTTTGCTGCATTTTGATTAGCCATGATAAAACGATGCATGTCACTTGATTTGGCAGTTTTAAAATTGCGTTGATTGCGGACAGGGGTAGGGAACCCGACCACCTGGGCGTGACTACCATCTGAGAAACAATTTGTCAAAACTGGTGAATATAAATGCTTTTTGCCAGCCGATAGCATTTCTAGTGATTGGACAATCATGGATCGGCTAAACTGTGGGTACAATGGGCAAACGGGAAGTGTTTGAGGCTACCTAATCAGTAAAAAACATGTCTACCTAATTAACAATATACCATAATCTCACCCTAAACAATTCCCATCATGGCTTGGTATTAGTCCTGGCTCTTTTTTTAAAGTTCTTGTTTTCTGGTTTCATTTCATTATTCCAGTCCTGCTCTCTTCCCTACCACTGTTCCCTCTCCTGTTCCCAGCTATCCATCAGGTATCCAGATTTCCATCTGACATCCAGACATCCATCATAACTGACACTAGAATGTGGTGATACTATACTGTACATATGTGCAAGGGAACGCACAAAATGTACAGAAAATATATGTGTGTGTGCTTTTGTTTGCAGGCAACAACAATTTTATCAGATTTTTTTTTATCACTATCACGCAAGCATAAAACACACTGTCCTGCACTGTACTGCCATGAATACAAAGTGCTGAAATAAGGCAACCTATTCTCAGCCCGGACAGACAATATCTACAAACCTTATATTTATTACACTAAATCATTATTTAAGTAGGTATAATTAGACTGTTCACCAAATATTTTTTAACATATTTAATTCTTACAAATATTATTATTGTGCTGGGGTTAAATCTAACTTCCAATGTGCTTACAGTGGAAGTCACCCTTTGCGAAATGCCTATGTCTGTATGTTGTCGCAGTAAGTGTATGCCGAACAGACCTGAGCTGGGGTTGGTTGGGACTTTGGGTTCTCCCTGAGGAGAGCCAACCAGCTCACACAGTCAGATCTGCTCCAACTAGAGGAGACACTTTGGACAAGTTAAACAGTGATAAATCTGCATGTCAGTATGATTTAAACCGCCGGCGCTACTTTCTGTCAACGTTGTGTCATATCACTGCCCCTGAAGGCCGCATATTGGCCACCACGTGGCTCTTTAAGAAGCGAGGGATGATGAAGGAGTGAGAGGGGAGTGTGACAGGCTTAACTTGTGTGGCAGAAAAAGAACAAGTTTTGATTAATTGCTGTGGAGGTGATTGTGAAGGGAGATGAAATGAGAGTGAGCGGGTACGAATGTGTAGGTGATGTTGGCTGTTGCTATGTTTGTGTTATGTGTTTGAAGAGGTATCAGCTGTAGGAGTGTACAAATAAGATGTGTAAAATAATTAAAATTAAATATATCCACTGTATAACCTACGGTGCAACCCTCCGTACAGCCTACTATAGAATCCTCCGTATAGCCTACTGTAGATGTTCATTTTTAAAACTGCCATTTCTCAGCCATCTTTCACACTATCTACACAAATTTTACATGTATGGACTCAGCAAAGCCTCCTGCCGCTACTACTTTTGTATTAATTCAGCAGACCATGCTATGAGAGCTCACTCAGCAGAGTTTGGATGCATGTTAAGTACATTTATGAAGGAAATGCATGTGAATTTTCTGAAGAAAAGTACTGTTAAAATATGAGTTAAAACTGTTTGAAAAGCTATTTAATGAATGAGATTTGTTTAAACACATTGTTCTGAACTCAAAAATATGCATTATATCCATATTGAAAAAAACTTTTTAAAAAAAACTTTTTAGAAGCTATTTGTCATATATATGTACACACACACACACACACACACACACACACACACATTTATATATACATACACACGCGCGCGCGCGCACGCACACACACGATGTCCTAAAAGAAGAACAAAATAAATGTAACCATCTCAGAACTCTTGTTTTCAGACTTTTAATGCAGCCTGCTTTATGCTAATATAGGATGAAGTATATTAGTCTGTTGCAAAATGAAGAATAACAGGGACTAGCGCAGTCAAGACAATTAGAGTAACTGCTTCTGATCTGCATCATATTATACGTTTTCAGTGTAGTCTGCTCAAAAGAAATAGATAAAGATAATCTTAGAATAAAGTTTTACAGTTTTTTAGAATAAAGAAAAAAACAAAACTGATTTGGAGAAATTCTCTAATATTTCTTTGTATGGTAGAAAAAAAAAACAATGAAATTCCAGGTGGTTTTACATTTTTGCAAGATGCCATCCTCTTGCAACACAGCATTGTTGCTCATCCTCTCCTGCGAGTTAAAGCTCTAAGGCATGATGCTACAAAATGTAAGAACATTTTTGTCTACACACACACACACACACACACACACACACACACACACACACACACACATATTTATATATACATACACACACGCGCGCGCAAGCACACACACGATGTCCTAAAAGAAGAACAAAATAAATGTAACCATCTCAGAACTCTTGTTTTCAGACTTTTAATGCAGCCTGCTTTATGCTAATATAGGATGAAGTATATTAGTCTGTTGCAAAATGAAGAATAACAGGGACTAGCGCAGTCAAGACAATTAGAGTAACTGCTTCTGATCTGCATCATATTATACGTTTTCAGTGTAGTCTGCTCAAAAGAAATAGATAAAGATAAGATAAGACTATTATCTTAGAATAAAGTTTTACAGTTTTTTAGAATAAAGAAAAAAACAAAACTGATTTGGAGAAATTCTCTAATATTTCTTTGTATGGTAGAAAAAAAAAACAATGAAATTCCAGGTGGTTTTACATTTTTGCAAGATGCCATCCTCTTGCAACACAGCATTGTTGCTCATCCTCTCCTGCGAGTTAAAGCTCTAAGGCATGATGCTACAAAATGTAAGAACATTTTTGTCTCTTGTCTGCAACGTGATGAATGACTCAACCTTTCCTGAGCATTCTTCAGTCAACCAATGCCCCACACTACCTCCGTCTGTGCAATGCAACTCCAGATGGGGGGGAAACATTTTTTTTTTCCAAATAATAATAATCCACCTCCCATCTCCATATTCCAGCCAGCTAATGTGCCATTAGCGTACATGCTGGATAATTGGCCATTATGTTGTTTTGAACAGCAGTCATCCAACATCACAGACTGGTTGAGACTCATTTTTAACTACTAGATTAAATTAAGTGCAATTGGTGCATGTATTACATATATTTATTTTTGCACTACCATTGTACAACAAGCTCAATTGTACAAAAATGCTCCTTTGGGAGCATGGAACAGAATTTTTTATAATAAAATGGGTAAAAGTCTGAAAGCAGCTAAAACTCGTTGTAGCATAGGTCCCTACAAACTGCACCGACTTGTCTATGTAGGTTGTCTGAAGTTTGTTTTTGCCTTCTGGAGACACATATTTCACACTGTACTGTTCGGACAGTTGGTCTCTAAATCATTCATGAGTGTGGACATTTGGCCTCTCCCCTGTCCGCCATAAAAAAAACAAACCGTTTGATCAGGTGCCTCGGATCAATACCTCCTGCGCTCTCAGAGCTTGTTACCCACTTGACACCTAACCTTCCATCATCTCAATACATCCAACATGTAGCAGCTCATGCTTATGTCTTTGGGCGTCTTTAGGGAGAACGCAATAATGCATGAAAAACCACAGGCTTCTGCAGGTACTGGACTGCTATGAATGTACTTGCAGAGATTTGCCAGGCCTGTATCCTCTGTCACTGGAGTAGTTTGCATTAGCTGTTTATGTGCATGTTGTCTGAATTCAGTCCAACATAATATGGAGGGAGAATCAAAATTGCGTGTTCAAATGAGAGGCAGGAAGCTCTTGAAGTGCAGCAGGCTGGTTCCTGTTGTCCTGCACAACAGACTGCTGCTTTGTCCCCACCTCTTGTCTGAAGTGGCTATAAAACACAGTGATTGCCCCTGGCCTCTCTGTCCTTCTGTCCTCCACCTGACCCCTCTCCCTTGCTTTATTATTATGAGGGGGAAAAAAATATCACGCATAATAATTTGCAAGAGGAGGAAAACAAAACAACGAGCAGATGTTGTGTACACTGCACCTCTCCAAACTGTACAATGTAATTCCGCAACTCCTCACCAGTACTTTTTATTTGACGACAATAATAAGAGACAATAAGAAGTACAGATAGCACTAGCTTTAAAAATGATTGACGACCTGATTCTCCATTCGCTTCCTTTCCTCCAGCCTTCCTCCTCCCCTGAGGTATTTTTAGGACAACCCTTACTAGGCAGAATTAGTACTTTTTCTGAAAAGTGTGGTTTAGGCAGATGTCTAAATTGCCGTCCAGTGTTGGCACACAGGTAGAATAATAATGAACTTGGGGGCGGGAGGAGGCATCTTGGTAGAAAAGCATGAGCTTTCCGTCTTCGCAATGCTGACTGGGGTTTCTGTCTCACAGGCAGAGGGGATCCATGTGAGACACCAGCTTTTGCTAATTGAACACAAGGCCTGACTTGCGAACGTGAATGATTGTTTCACACCCTGGCTATAAATCCTTCTCCGTTCCTCCTGAGGTGCAAATGAGATCCCCACCACCACCACCACCACCACACACACACCCATATATATGATTGGGTAGTGTATCTGCTGCCCTATTTCGTTTGTGTAGTTTGTATTTAGAAAAAAAGAGTGTGTATATATGAAAAACACATTTATTTCCCATGGGTCATTGATACCCGTGACAGTTTGAAGGTTTGTGTGCCAGAAACCACATAGTGTGCCACCACAACTGAGGAATGCTCATGTATTCAACTCTCTGTTATGTCTCTGAGCCTTTAACCTCACTGTGATCGGTCCTTCAATTTCAAGGTCTGAAAACCCAAGTATTACTATTTACCAATACTACTATTATTATTATTATTATTATTATTTTATGTTTTTTTTTTTTTTTACTTATATTTACGTGGTTCTAATGTAGCCTGAAACTGACTGGTGCCCAATTATATTAACACACTGCCTGAATATAATTGATTGGTTGTAGACTACGCCACACTTCATGTATGATGTGTTTACAGACAAAACCCAGTCAGAACTTTTTTTGTTTGCTTGTTTTGTTTAACCTGTGATTGGCTATTGACTGTGGGCAGTTGGTAATTTTCAAGTCTATTGGAAGCTGTTTTTTTCCACTGGGCCAAAAGGAAGCGAGGTGGCTTTAAAAAGAAAAACTAATTTAACCCTCAGTAGTTACTGTGTAGATAAACAACACAAAGCGGAGGCACTTGTAAAAGAATGTTATAACACTGCGGTCTGTTATCAACATGTAATGCTGGGGTAAAAGAAACCTAAGGCACTAGAGGGCACTGTCTATCTCCCCACCCCTCAGCTCTCTGCCAACACACACACACAAACACACACACACACACACACACACACACAGAGAGAGAGAGAGAGAGAGAGAGAACATGCTGAAGATTCAAATATGAAAGTCAGAATGAGATGTTCTCCAGCTACTCGGAGACAATCAATTTGAATTGTATTAATCAGTGCTTGCACTCAGGCCCTTTCTGGTTCACTATTCAATTACAACTGTTACATCTCATCCCCCTCTCCCTCTCTCTCTCTCTCTCTCTCTCTCTCTGTCTGGGTCTATATCTCTGTATCCTGCTGCAGCCACTATCTACATTAATATTTCCCCATTGTTTTTTTTCCCTGCAGCAGCATAGATGATAGATTTTAACCTAATGAAAAGCACTTCTGTTGAGATTGAAAAGCTCCTTAAACACATTACGGCAAACCCTCTGTCTTTTCCTCCTCCCCCTCCTCCTCCCCCCGCCCCCCTTCATGTCCCCACCTTATTTCTCCCTCTCCCCTCAAGCCATTTTCTCCCATGACATTGACTTCATCTGTTGCACCCTTTTATACATCCTGTGACCCCCCCCAACACTTTGTTTTTTGTAATCCTCTCTTTACATCTGCCTCTTTTTCGCCCCCCCCCAACCCCCCCATCCTCTGATTCTAAATGGGCTGCATTACTGTAATGAGCTGGTAATTTATGGAGGAGGAGTGCAAGGCTTGTATCCTTTACCCATAGAGTGTTTGGCCTTCCCAAGCTCAACCACTCCCTTTGGAGACACATGCATACACCCTCATACAAATACATACCTGCACTAGTACCACCACCACCACAGGTACTAGCACCAGCACCACCACAGGTACTAGCACCACCACCAGCACTGGTGTTGAACATCCTACCTCACACGTGGACAGCTCAGGTATCACTCTTGTCATGAAAATACATCCTGTGTCTCCTGTGACCAACTGGGATCAGCTTTCTTCATTCGCTCTACAGGCTCTGCAGGAGCCATCTTTGATGTGTCTTTGAGATACATATGTAATCACTTCATTATGCATATGAGTTTTATGACTGTTGACTGTTGATAAATATTGTACATAGTGTATATAATCTATGACTGAAGTCCTGGTAGTTGTTGGCACATCAGGTAAGAGCCCTGCGTGTGTTTTCATTTTGCTTCCCTGCGCCGTAAGTTAGTAACTGGTTTTGTTTCACATCAACATCTGTTCTTCCCTGTCCATTAATAAATCAGTCCTGTATTGGCTTCAGTTCGCTATGGTATTGGTGGTTTGAGAGTTTGAGAATATGGGGGACGATTGTTAGATTTTCTTGGCTCACAACCTGCTGGGAAGATTAAAGTGAATCTGTAAGGTCACTGTCACATGCCCCTGACATTCTAAATAATATATATGCACATGTTTGAATTGTGTGCTAAACCCAAGAACATGGACGGCCTCACACAGAGGGATGTTAAACATCATGGCGGCAGGCTCTGACCCCAGCCATAAAGAGGTTAAAGGTCAGTAAAACAACAGAGGAGTTGACAGTGACCCTGAACAGAGGCGCATCCTTTTGAAGGGATCAGGAGAAAGGGTCACAGGATATATCTGAGGGAATGCGGCGCGCAAAGGAAAAGGGACAGAGGCAAGAGATGGACAAAGGGTGATGGTGAGAAAAGGAAGTGATTAGCAATGATGAGCAAACTCAAAAGAGAAATATTGAATAGATCAGGAGAAAAGATATTAACACATGACACAGTGGGAGCAAAGGATGATTGCATGCATGCTTAGGGGTTTGATGTTGAAGCAGTGCGTGGGATGGGGTGTTTTTGGGCTAAATAAGGCACATCATACACTGACCCACATGCTGTTAGCAAACACATTAAAAGCAACATGCCGAAATCCGCCTGTTTGCTCACACAGATGTTAAGAAGTTTATGGCACATTAAGGAATAAAGTTCACACATTGCATAGTGATTTAATTTAAAGTTTCTTGGTTGAGATAAACTAAAAAAAAAAAAGCACTTGTTGCAGTTCAGGCAACATGCTACAGCAAACTGCACTGAACTATGTAAAGAAAGAAACAATCTTACATTAGTGAGATGAAAAATAGTGGGGGATAGTTTTCCCAGCATTCCGTTTCACCTTGTTACAATTGAAAAATTATCCCCAAAGACAATTCTCACGCAGCTCTTCATCTTCAGATCCTCATTTGGTCTATTGTGAATGTTTCTGTCTGGCACTGACTATGAAGTTACCTCCTGGAGAACGGCGCTCTGTGTTTTTATGAGACATTCTGACTATGCAGTGGTACAAAAACAAGGTCCTTAAACTGTCATTTTGCATTTAAGAGCACTTATCAGTTTCAGAGATGCCGTCAACGCAGCAGTCCCGAGCAAGACGCGAGTTATTCTGTGCGCGTCTGAAATGAGCCTTGGGAAAGGTTAGCCATAAACGGAAAAAGGTGTTTGATCTATAGCCAGATATTGATCAAAAACACTGTCTGAGCTCATGAAAACGTACAGGTCTTTGTGTGTGTGTGTGTGTGTGTGTGTGTGTGCGTGTTTGCGTGCAGGTACTGCTTGACGTGTGATTTGAGTTATGGCCAGGTATTGATCAGAAAACATCACGGCAGCTTTAAACTTTGCTAAAGAGCTTTTGGTGAGACCCAGCTAAGCACCGTTACACTCTCAAGACCCATTAGCAGTTTGTATAAAAGAGACCGCAAACAAGACAAACACAATGATTTTCAGACTCAAATGCAGCTTTTTTGTGTTTTTTTTTTCCTTTCGCGTAAATTTTGTTTTTCCACTTTCTGCACTTTGAAAAGCTTGTTTTGTGTCTAACATGGTGGCAGTTTTAAATAATACTGACTGATTGTTACTGTTTGAATATCTTTCACCTCTTTCACCTGTTGGCTTCTGTGTTTTACATGGTGTTCTGATTCATTTATTAGCATCGTAAAAACAGTGTTGAATGGAGATGGTTTATGGTTATTTGGCTTACAGGCCACATGACACCTTGCTCACTCTGAAACATTAGGGGTCTGTTTTTTTACATCTTTTCTTTTCCCCACGTTCACTTGCTAGAACATATGATGCCAAACACTGCAAAGATGCACGCAGTAAAGCAACTATGTGTTTCAGATGAAAGTACAAACTGAAAGTTGTTGATGTTGAGGACTTTTTTTTTCAAGGTAACTATTTTGTTAAATAGAAGATGTTTTTTAACCTTTTCTAAAAGGAGATTAAGATTTTAATTTGGGCCCATATTTTACATTGAAAACACAAGGACACGACTTTAATGACATTTTATGTTCATTGTTGCCATTTCCCTACAGTTAACACTCAAGCTATAAAAAATTTGTCACATTTCTGTCTGCGGTGCCAAGGCCACATCGTCTGCTGCCGTTCTCATTGGTTGTAGGTTTTGGGGAAGGAACAGTCATATCTCCAGCCTTTCCTTGGGAGGGTCTGTCGCCTATCAACGGTCTACTAACCTAATTGTTGTGCAACCCATTGGTTTTGGGTCATTTGTTTAAGGCCTATGCACACACATGTGACCATAAGGATTTGCTGGGTTTTTTAGTCAGGGGAAGGGGAAGAGGAAGTGTGTGCTGGGTAATGATTCCCGCTGGGTTAAAGCGGACAAAGTGGACTGTTAAAAGGCTGGAGATAAGGCCGCAGAAACAGACTTAGTGGAACTTTGGATCGCTGACTGTGTTAGTCAGAATGGTATTTTGAGGAAAAAAGCGTGGGTACGCCACGACAACACTGTCCAGTTCAAATGTCACCATGTTTCTGCCGGCGTTAGCAATAGACACTGGGAACTGAGTGATGCTGCTAATCACCTAATTAGCCGGTGCAGTTAAACTGCTCACGATATTAAATTAATTCCTCGGCACAATAATTACAGATGTGAACAGCTGTTTGCATGTTGAACCCATGTTTTTCATTCTAAAAACTAGACAAAACTAAAAAAACAGCTGATCTCAGAATCAACAGTCTATGACCTTTCCAGCAAGTAACAAATAGAATGATGATTGGCAGCGTTGTATGCCATGATGTGATGTGTTAACCCGTGCTCTGTCTAAGAAGTATGTAAGAGCAGCCGGTTTTCTAATGGATCTTTACAAGCATGATGTGAGAGAGGCCCATTTCTTGGCTCTGAATCCAACAGTAGCGTGTAATTACCTTTAAGACCTTCTCCCTATGCTACAGGATTAGCCATAATCCATAACCAAAGCCATAAGTATTGCTACGCTACGTTAATTCCAGTCAAAACGCATGCAACGTGCGATGCAGCGACTTGGACGCCGTCTGTCTTCATCTGTGTCCTCGTTCCTCCTCCTCACTTCCTCTCCGCTCCTCTCCCACCTCCTCATTTCAACATCCCCCCCCGCCCCCCGCCCCCGCTCCCGCTCTCCCCATCTGTGATGTCAGAATGGGAGAACAGTTTCCCTGTTGCACACAATGCAAGATATATAGTGTGGAAGAATGAGTGAGGAAGGAGATACAGAGAAAGAGAGAAAATGGAGGGATTAATATCCTCAAAGGAGAGGTGCAGAAGACCAGAGGTGCTGTTGGTTTGAAATAAGGCTTAATATCCTGCTTTTACTGCTGATGGCAAAGGGAACGGCAGCGACTTGGACGCCGTCTGTCTTCATCTGTGTCCTCGTTCCTCCTCCTAACTTCCTCTCCGCTCCTCTCCCACCTCCTCATTTCAACATCCCCCCCCCCCCCCCCCCCCCCCCCCCCCCCCCCCCCCCCCCCCGCTCTCCCCATCTGTGATGTCAGAATGGGAGAACAGTTTCCCTGTTGCACACAATGCAAGATATATAGTGTGGAAGAATGAGTGAGGAAGGAGATACAGAGAAAGAGAGAAAATGGAGGGATTAATATCCTCAGAGGAGAGGTGCAGAAGACCAGAGGCGCTGTTGGTTTGAAATAAGGCTTAATATCCTGCTTTTACTGCTGATGGCAAAGGGAACGTGTGTGTGTGTGTGTGTGTGTGTGTGTGTGTGTGTGTGTGTACTTTACCGAGTCTGTTTTCTTACCCTCGATGTTGTCTTAAAAGAGGAACGAAAATATAAAATTCACTACTTTTACACAGATTATACACATAAACACACACACGCACAGACAATAGACCACCGTAGTGCAATATTTTATGATTAACATTTAATGAGTCCTATTTCTCTGTTTATGAGTCTGTACACCGTGGCTGTCTGGTTAATTATATTAAAAACAAGAGTTTCTAACTACATTACGAGCCCCTCAGCAGAGGCATTGGTAAACACTGGCTCATTTCCATTCCAAAACCGAAGGTTTTCAGTTTTAAAAATGAGGCGAAGAGCTGTGCGACCTGTGGAAACAGTTATGGAGACACCCAGCCAGGCCATCTCCTCCCCTGATTTGTCAGGCTCCGATCACATGATTCTTTTCTGGAAGGAAACAAACGCCTAATGGCAAACAGCAGCTACCAGTAGTGAATCCAACATGGCAAATGAATTACAAGGAACCTCGCTGTCTCTGCTACCAGCTGGTGTGCAGCTAAAACCTGCTTTTAATACTGCTATTGTACAAACGCATTTCCTATAGGTGTGTGAGTATGGATGGAGATTGGTTCTGGTGGTTGATAGTTTTTGTTTAAAATGTAAACACATTAGTGTGGATGTAGCCTGATCTGCTCGCCATTACAGTGAGAAGCTTCACCAAGCAACCGGGGGTGGGAATTGGGGGGGTATGGGGCCCCACTTCAGGGCCGCTGGTCGAAATGCAGGTGCGTGTGTACAACTACAGAGATGGGAACAAATCAGGTTTATAGGAGTGGAAACTGGTTAAGGCAGAGCAGCTACAGCACTGGGATAAGATTACACGTAGTGAAAGATTGCAGTTACGGTTAATAAAAACATAAGAACAATAATCGTTTGTCTGTCCGGGGGCCCGGACTCCAGCCATGCATGAAATTCAGATGTGCTGCACTCATGTAAACGTCCACACCCCCTTTTTTTTTTCCACCTCGCTGCGTATAGGACATACCACTTCCTCTGTTTGCCCCTGACCATATGGTGAAGTGTAGAATCGTTCAGTATGGACTGAATCCCGTGGGGTTGGCGGGCTGACAGGTTGTCTATTCCTGGTGTGCGTGTCAGAGCGAACTGTATGTCTGGCATATTTAAAGTTGTTGTTCAGGGTGTGGGAATTTTTTTGGAGTGCGTCCTGTTGAATCTCATTCTAGAAACGTCAATGTTTTTGTTTTTGTTTTTTTTAAACTGGACAAAATTTACTGCTCTTATCTTACACCGTAGTGCGTTCGATGTAATTAAGTCCTGATGAATAATGCCACTGTGTGTGTGTGTGTGTGTGTGTGTGTGTGTGTGTGTGTGTTAGGTTAGAGAGAATTGGTGACGAGTGCTTGATCTCGGTGGTGAAGGGAAGCCTGTTGTAGGTCACCTCTGTGATAGCTCCATCTCTCCTTATCACCCCTTCTCTCCGTCTATCTGTCCTTGGCCATCACTCTCCCCCTCTATCTCTCCCTCTCTCTCGCTATCAGTCACTCACTTTCCAATCTTCCTCTCCACTTCAAACTTCACAACCGCTCCACAAGGTTATCGCACACCAACTACTAAAAGCTCCTCTCACACAGCCTCTCAGCGAGTGTCTGACTGTGTTGTGTTGTGTTGTGTTGTGTTGTTAAAGTACATTATTTTACCATCAGAATTCACCAAAGTTATTTTATAAGCAGTATGTTTTCATACATATTGACTGGTTGGCATAGCCATACATTCACTATAGCGCTATAGTTTCAGTTTGTTGTACTGGTTTTACCTCACTAGTAAAACAGATCTACTTCTCGTAGACACACACACACACACACACACACACACAGAGGCACACACTGCCATGAAATGTAATGTGTCCGCTGGTTTTCATCAGATCTCTGGCTGATTGGGAAAACGTCTCTGCCCTCAGCGCTCACACATACAGGAAGGCACGCGGCTCTCTCCCTCTGCCCTGCGCCTAATTAATTTCCCAGCTCGAGCATGTCCCACCATAAAGTGCTCTCCCTCCGTTCTGTGTCACACTCAATCTGCGCCTCCTGTCTTCTGCAGTTTCTCTCGCGAGCCTGGATCCTTTCACTTTCCCCATGGCCTTTGATTGCTTTTGCCCAGAATGTCAGGGCAAAGAACGTCACCTCATGCAACCTCTGCTTTATTCATTTTCTCTGTCTTCAATTCCCGTTTCTCTCTCTTCCACTTTGTGTTTGCTTTTTTGGGGTCTGGCTTGGAAAGTAGAGTTCAGTTTTTCTGCACATACTGCAAAAGTTCACGTTGATTTCCACAACCCGGACTATTTTTCCCAACTGTAAATAGAGGGATTGTCCGCATGCCTTCTCCGTTTCCCTTTCACAGCTTTTAATTTGTAAATTCTCAGGTCACCAAAGGCCAAAGCAACACTGAATCTTTTGTCTCCCACCTCCTGTGACAGTTTTCCAAGTTTCCTTTATTCAGTCGCTTGCCTCCTGCATTCGTTGTGGCACTGTGTGTGACCCCAGTGGCTTCGGCCTTGCACTTTGAAGATGTGCATATTGTGTTAATCGATTAGACTGTGAGTCCATCGCCTGGCCTGGTCACACATGCATCAAAGCAGTTAAGTGACAGCAGCGCGGTGCTCATTGAGGTCACCTTACACAACTCTTACACTTCTGAATGATGTGTGTGTGTGCTCAGGCAGGTACATTTACACGCATGTAAACACACTGCCGTCACACAAATCGCTGTCCTTTTAGAACACGTGCGAGGAAACACATGGACAAATGTACGCGTTAAATAAATCCCAGAACAATACACACCCGTTACGGTTTATGTACTCGACCCATCATGGGACGTCATAACATAAAGACCGGAGGTAACGATAACAGTCTGAAACTCCTTTCACACTCGACAAGAGAAAAGCCGACACCCACTAACATCTGGCTTTTGGCCTCCGTGTGAAAGAGCACAATCAGCATTTATTCCCAGGTCAAATGAGCAATCACTGTTATTTATCTCCTCCACCTCCACTCAGCAGTCATGTATATTATGACACCCAGTCGACACACTGATTCACACCGTTTGCTGTGACATCGTTCAGACCACACAAATACTTGTAGCACCTGTCACCTGCACATCGTGGGTTCACCTATTTCTACTGTTCTTCTTCTGTTTGTTAGCGACACACAGGATGGGATGAGGATGAGTAATAACTAGCTGCTGGACAGCTGCACGCCCACTAAGACTGTGCTTTGCATGAGGATGCAAGATTAAGTTCGTCCTTGAAATCAGTTTGAGGTTTTAAAAACATAATTTTCCAAAAAGAAACATCTCGAGCACATGCTGTACCAGTTAGGAGACACAGAGGAGTCCATTTTACAAACTCATTTAGTGGCGATGTGAAGGGACCAGTTTACTCTAAAACACAAACAGATATAAGGATGAAAAACAACATACAAATATCACCACCGAATATTGTCCTGTTACCTGTTGCCTCTTTCTCTGCAAATGCAGGCGAGCGATGGTAAAGTGGGAGGACAAAAATACCAGCGAGGGATATCTGCTCCAAAATAGCCGTATGTATTTCCTGTAAATTCCACCGCTTCGCTGGAGGGAGACTGAGAACGGGGTTTTCTTTTGGTCCTGCTCATGCAGCAGCACCGCAGAGAGGCCAACGCTGAGTCCAAGTTTTTCAACGCAACACAAAGAACAGAGTGAATATCTTCCACATTAGACATGACAGTTGTGCTCTCTGGAACACATCAGCCATAATAAGCCTTTTTCTGTTTTCCCTGCTGCCATATCACACACACACACATATATACACGTGCGCGCGTACATACGGCATCATAGTAAATCTTCACGGTATACCATCACATCTTTCATAAGCATTCTGTCTTCATCAGTAGCTGAATAGATGGTGTATTGGGTTACGACAGACAACAATGAGGACAGCCTTGGAGCAATAAGATAGCAGTAATGGCACACCATCATTTAGGAAAATGTAATAAGTGCATATCTAATAACCCTGTAAAAGATGCTTAACCCCTGAATTTCTGAGGTCGGGTACAGGGATAGGAAAATAAGCTGATTAAAAACGGCTTCTTCTCACGCTGAGGTCATCACAAGATTGACCCTCTCCTGACCCTGCAGTTTGGAGTGTGTGGTTACTTTAGCTTCGAAGCACTCCTCTGTTTGGATAAATCTGCAATCTGTGGCCTTCAATAACAACCTGTGCCTGATATGCAGGAGTAATAGGTTATGAATCTCTGCCTGGAGATAAAGCAGAGGTTAATAGAAAACCAAAGATTGGGGCTTTTCCTTTGTCGTTCACCTTTGCTCTACATGAGACATCAGACTGAATGAAGTAGGACAGTGCTTTTGACACACGGACACAAAATGGTCCTCGGTGCGCTTCATATCGATCTGCTGATTGATCTGTTGTTTGGTGATTGATCGACTGACTAGAAGATATGTTCGTCCCAAATCCCACGAGAGTGAACTAAAGTAAAGCAGCGGGGTTAAATGTGATTTCCACCTGTTTCTTACATGATGAATAGTGTTTTGTCCCACAGAGACTGACATGGTAAAAGACAAGTGAAATGTGCTGCGCTTAAGATGCATGATATACCCAGAAGTTAATGTCTCCCTGTGCCTCTTCTCACACAAAAGGGGAGGTTTTTTATGTATATGTATATGTATATGTATATGTATATGCATATATGTATATGTATATGTATATGTATATGCTTATATGTATATCTATATGTATATGTATATGTATGACAATTTCCTGCCCCTACGGTCCCTTATAAAGTTTTTGAAAACCGTACATTTTCAAAACTTTCTTGTTAATTCAAGGCTAGGTTGCAGTTAATTAAGAGTTAATTTAAAAAAAAATGAAGTCGGAAATGTTCGTAGACTTTAATTAATTTTGGTGATAGAATTAAAAAGGGCCTTTCAATTCATACCTTATCCGTAAGAATAACACTACTTTTGTGTAGCAAATTCACCATATGTAGGGTTTGATGTTTATTTTTATGTTGTTGTGTTGTGGTGTTTATGTCTATTTTTGTTTTTTATACCTAGCTGTGCAATTTGATTTATTCTTTTAAAAAAAAGTATTTCTGTTAGAAAGTTTTTATTTATAAACTTGCAAAGATGTATTTTCTTTCTTCATTTAAATTTCATGCAAGCAAAACTAAACGATTATAGTTTTTTTTTCAAAAAGGCAAGACACAATGTTGAACCTACATTTTATTTGTCTGCTTTCTCTTACAAAACAAAGTAATTGGGCTCCAGTTGCATTCTTTGTCTGTGACACTGAGATCCAAACTGGAGTTAAGAAGGTTTTTACTGAACACTCCTCTTCTTTGTAAAAGTAGCCAACGATTTCCATTCGACACTCGGGGTAGATGGCGTTTACAGTCCCCTGATAGGGGATCAAAGGAAGAGGGAGAGATCCAGAGCCCACATGGGGATATTCCACTGTAATGGCGACCAGATGAACTTGTTGATAGAGCACTAAACAAGTCCGAATAGCCCAAATAACACATGGCTCCTTCTGATAGAGGTGCATTGTCTAACTCCTTGACTTCACCAACTTGGTAGTTTAAGGGAATGATGGTTAGTGTTTTTCCACTTTTCCTTTTCTGTTTGCAGCAGCTCAAACTGCCATATGTTTTCTCCATAAAGGCTGGAGCCTGTCAACAATCATTTACATAAGGCTGTGTGCTGGGCCTGAGTGCAGCACAGTAATCAGGAAATGCACGGACAAAGTAGTTGCTTGCATTTCTCGTATGTGCGCTGTGGTAGACACCTGTCTGCTCCCATTCTCTGGCTTTGTCAGGTTGACACCAGTAAAGTCGCAGGGTGGAAAACAGCAACCGGGAGTTTGGAGATCATCATGTGATCTCCAACTTGAGCCACCTCACACCCACTGAAGAGCAGATACGCAGACGTTTTTTTTAAACATGCGTAATCGGGTCAGCGCTCGTCAGAAAAGCAACATGGCCACCTCATGTGCTGTTTAACCATCTGGCCTGTCGAAGTCTCCTCCCCACGGTGCTGATTTACATGAAACACACTGTAGGTTCAAAGCTGCTTTGCTGCCTCTTTAACCATAATACGCTATTATGTATAGCATCCCAGAGCATGCCGGAGCACAAGAAGAACCACATGTGGAGCACTCCAAGTGCCCAAAGCTATACATTATATATGATACATATTGCACACACATATCATTCCTCTCTCTCTGTGTGTGTGTGTGTGTGTGTGAGTGAGACTACATTACATAGCTCCAGCTGGACAGGAGGGTTAAATACATGCAGTTGATTCAAAAAGCATGAGATTATTCATTTCCCTCGTCCTGCGGGAATCAGCTCCTGCTGCACAGTGTTAGCTCACGCTCATATGCATGTGCTGTATACATGAGTGAGCACCAACCCTTGGACCCAGTGTGGAGTAGCATCACAGCAGTATGCTATGTTCTCTAATACTGTGGTATGTGGTATTTGGAGAAGTGCTGGTTATCAAAGTGAAGAGGACCAGATCCAGCATTAAAACCGATTTGTTCTCTGTTCTTCCTCATTGAGGTGGAGATGTTTTCGTCTGAGGCTGGTTTGTAGAGTTTGATGTACATAGGGGTTTTTTGCAAATGAGAAACCATCGGGTCGAAGTAACTATTTACGGGTGCTGTCAAAAGATCTCCCCATCTCTACCCTCCTCCTTTCATCTTTCTCTCGTTCCTCTCTCCTCCTCCTCCTTCCTTCCCACTCTCATTAATGATATTTGTGAGCGAGTGAAGAACAAAGCCCGGGCCCTGCCGATCGATCACCAGGCAATGCTGTCAATTGACTGGTGAGAGCGCGGGTCTCCTCCGTCTGCACAATGACTAACAGGTGAAGGATTGATGAGGAGGATTGTTGTGTCTGAGTTTTAATTAAAAAGACTATGTCTTTATTTTCGATGAGTAATAGAAATATGAAGTCTCGTCTGGTTTGTCAGTTTAATTGTTCTTTTCTTTACTTGAAAATTAAATGAAGACAGTATCAAAAGAACAAAGCGTGTGCATGTTACAAAGCCCCCGGACATTTTGACAGGTATTTGTTTTGTTAGATACTTTTCCCCCCGGTGCTGTGTTTCTATAGTAAACACACACACACACACACATCTGAGGCTGGTTTGTAGAGTTTGATGTACATAGGGGTTTTTTGCAAATGAGAAACCATCGGGTCGAAGTAACTATTTACGGGTGCTGTCAAAAGATCTCCCCATCTCTACCCTCCTCCTTTCATCTTTCTCTCGTTCCTCTCTCCTCCTCCTCCTTCCTTCCCACTCTCATTAATGATATTTGTGAGCGAGTGAAGAACAAAGCCCGGGCCCTGCCGATCGATCACCAGGCAACGCTGTCAATTGACTGGTGAGAGCGCGGGTCTCCGTCTGCACAATGACTAACAGGTGAAGGATTGATGAGGAGGATTGTTGTGTCTGAGTTTTAATTAAAAAGACCATGTCTTTATTTTCGATGAGTAATAGAAATATGAAGTCTCGTCTGGTTTGTCAGTTTAATTGTTCTTTTCTTTACTTGAAAATTAAATGAAGACAGTGTGGCGGACACTTGGGGGTGTATCTCTCACCCAGGGAGTTATGGGTAAAGGGGCGTGGCTCTGTATATATAGTTTTGGCGCCTACCGCCATAATGCTGTTGTCTTCTGTCCTCTGTATTGAGTAAAACGCTGTTTTGATTCACCCAATCTCGGAGTTGTCCTCATTTGCCACAACAGTATCAAAAGAACAAAGCGTGTGCATGTTACAAAGCCCCCGGACATTTTGACAGGTATTTGTTTTGTTAGATACTTTTTCCCCCGGTGCTGTGTTTCTATAGTAAACACACACACACACACACACAGACACACAACTAGAATTAAATCATACACTGGCATGGAGTCACACTTTACCCTGGCACGGTGTCATTGCCTTTCAGTGCTGTGACTTATGCCAATGCACTAATGGATAGATCCTGCAGCAGTCCGGGCAAGATTTGTGTGTGCGTTTCAGTATTTTACCTCGTTTGTGTGTGTGTGTGTGTGTGTGTGTGTGTGTGTGTGTGTGTGTGTGTGTGTGTATTTTCAAGGTGTTCTACAAGCATTTGAATTCCGTGTCACAGCTGGCCAGTTGACTTGCCCCTGGTTTCATCTCGAACGTCCGTGTGTCTCTGTGGGAGGCCAACGCTGCCGCATTTGCATGAGAAAGGTTGTCAGACTAACACCTTTTCTTCTTTCTCTCCATCCCTCCATCCCTCCCTCCCTTCCTCCCCACCTGCCTCTGTCTCTCTGTCTTCCTTCTGTGTCCACAGCTCTGATAGCCATAGGCCAGTACAGCAGCACCATCGAGACTGTGGATGCCGGCTGGTGTAAGGACATCACAGACCAGGGAGCCACACAGATTGCTCAGAGCAGCAAGTCTCTCCGCTACCTGGGCCTCATGAGATGTGACAAGGTAACAGGGCTCAGCCCCAAAATGTCTGCTGTTGTCTGGCTTCCTTTCAGTGGTGGCACGTTCTCTGGTAATCCACAATAAAATGCGTGGGTGTTTGCATGCCTGTCAGCACCCGCGTTATTACTTTAAGTATAAGAGAACAAAAAGCAATAGAATAATAATAATAATAGAATATTTTTGTTATACATATTCAAATACATACCACAATAACAATATTACTATGACTCCTATTCCTACTACTATGACTAATAATAATAATAATAATAATAATAATAATAATAATAATAATAATAATAATAATAATGTAAATGAATGTAAAGTGTAAAAAAGTGTAAGTGACTTAATCACGCCTCTTAAATCCACTGCCTTGCATCCGAGGGACGATCCTTCCAAAGTCACCATCGCATCCTCATCTGGTTTCCTACCCATCCAATCACCGGTCTGATGGAGCACATTTAGCTACACCACCCACCTCTCCAACAGGCACAGTGGAGCTCCCACAATACAGATGCATCCACTTAGTGTGGGATCGTTTAGTCTGACATGAGTGGGATGAGGGCCAGAGGGAAGGGAAAGTGAACAGCAGGCTCAACATAGAAACTTGGACTGATGTTGCACTGCTCAGTGTCACCAAGGCCATAATCTCGGTTCTGGTGAGCCACAGTGCATTTTAATGAGCGTTTCATTTTCAGATTGAGGCAAAATTCTACCTTTAGATTTTTGGACTGAACATAATACAACAGAAATCCCTCTCTGTGCAGTTAAAAAGTCCAAGTAGTTGGCAGGGGAGCGAAGGAGAGAGGTTTTGAGTTATAGTCAAGGCCTTTCACCAGGTTGGGAACTCATCATTTTTATTTCTTCATTATAAAATCAGTGATATCTGTGTGTTGTGGCCTCAAGGTTGACCCAATGGATTTTCTCTGATAAAAATGCCCACCCGCAGATCGTTAACTGCGACACTAACACCAGTGCATTATATTTATCCATTGATGCCGTAATGAAATTAAAACATATGAGGGTCTGACAGTGACCCCCATATGTAAGGTCTCGGTGATGAAGTGGTGTACGCAATTCACATTATTGCAGACATGAATGTGTATCTATCATATTTATCTAGGAGTAATAAAGAGTAACTGCATTACATAGCAGGTGATCACTTAGGTTCCATTTTCATTCAGCTCCCTCTTGCCTTCCCGACTCAGTGACCCAACAATCGATATTACAGCCATGCTAATAAAAATCTGTGCCGGGATGACCTACATCTTTACCGGAAGAATCATTTCCCTTCGTTTCTCTCACATGCCACATGCCCCTGTACGCTCCTAACAACAATTTATCTATTCATCCATTTAACCATAAATGTGATATCCATATTCATAATTTAGCCCTGATGATATAAAGACAAAAATATAGGAATTCTGGGATGACACAGTTAAATAAAGCAGTAATTGGTGTTATTAGAGATGTACCGGTAATAGAGGAGTTTGACAGTTTCCATGCTGAGGTACATTACTAGCACTGAATCACAGAATTCATTCACTGCAGGGTCGCCCCCTTCCCCAGTTTCTCTGTATTTTTGTAAGTACAACTGGGCTTAGCATTACAAATGAGCGTGGAGTATTGGTGAGGATTGGTCAGGCCTGTGTGGGAACCAGATCAGCCCACAGCAGCTACTTCCTCTGTTGTTGTTGTTGTTGTTGTCTCTCACTATGTCAGCCAAGAATTTGAGTTACAGTGGGCATGATCAGGTTTCAGGGGAGAGAGGGGGTGGAGGTGAAAAGAATAGCGGTAATCTGAAGTTTGCTCAGAAGGAAGCAAATAACCAGAAATAGAGTTTATTACTGGGGTCAGTGTGGGAACGAGTGCTGCAGGGCGAGTTAAAGAGGTAAAAAGGTGCTAGAAACAGACCAGGGGGAATTGGGGTCAGATACAAGTCGGCCGAGGGGCAGCAGTGACCGTGTTCTGCCTTCCTCTCATCTCTCCATCCCTCGAACCCCCTGCCCCTCACAGTATCCCCACTGCATGTTTGCCGTCTTACATTTCAGTCCACTTTGTTGTGTATTTTTTGGGTATCACTGCTTGATAAAACTGTAAGTTATATGCTATAGGTGTTTTAAATGTAGATACATTATATTCACCTCCAAAATAACCAGTCTGATTTGACAGGGTGAATATCGGCTGTGATTTGTCTGGTGTAGAAGTGACACTGCAATGTTTGGGTCCAATTGCTGCTTAACTCACTCCGATTCTTTTGATTAAATCAATCCGATCTAATTACACAGCTATGTTTTTAGCATAGCTTTTTTTACACTATGTCATTTTTGCTTTCACCACTGCTTGTTGAACAATTGTTGCAAGTTTCAGCGCTGTGGTAATGCACGTTACATCTTGTGTCTTAAATTAGTCAAATTCATATGTTATGTACTTAGTGAAATTCTTTTCCGTATACGGTCCATCCAATTTAGTCATGATTTTTATTTTCGCTGGTTTGCATTTGACATTTCAGCCTCTGGCAGTTTTGTATCTCGCTTTATTTGTGTATCACAGCAGTAAAATCCAGAGGCATGTCCAATCCAATCTGCGGGCAAACTAATCTCATCTCTGCACTTAATGCAGTTCTGGGAAAACGGACAAGATGGGGGATAACTCTCAATTTCACAATGTTCGCTCTTAATGAAAGTCTTGTGCAAATTATTGAAGTTGGGGTTTCTCTCAGTCACAGCGGCTCCACTTTATGCTGTTTTATAAATTTCATTGCCCCCTCAATCAAATTGATATATTTAATTCCTCATCATGTAAAATACAATGTAAAGCATAGCTATGCTTCTCCATGCACTTGTTTGTCTTTTTCTTTCTTCCGCCCTGTGTATGTTAATACAAAAAAACACAGCAAGGTCAGCAATACTCCCTATGCTACTGCTTGTTTATTCTGACCATGAACTTTATTGAAGGTTACAACTATGATTAACGATAGGCAAGATGCTTTAGAATATGACCTTAGACAGTTAGATAATAGGTTTGTATTGTTATTGATTGATCTTAATGGATTAATATTGGTCGAACACTAACATAGTTTGACCCATCACAACCTGTTGCTAGCTCTGAATCAGGATCTACGCACTTGAAGAACTATCTCAATATTTACACTTTAACCAGCTAAAGCCAGCATGGAGAAGCTAATGGGTCCTTCACAGTGGCTCCAACCTGATATCATTTGTCTGTAAACAACCGTGAGTGTTTGTATTGCAAAAATAATTTGTTATACACTTATACAAAGCAGTTTTTCAAAATGGCAGGTAGTTATTTCTTGCGAGAGCTATGTCCCCAGTGTTTTGGACATTACGAACATATTACAAATAACCCAGTGTTAATATTATCCTTACAAGCACTTTGCTTAGTTTCTGTTCTGGATGTGTATGTTGCAGGAATTCGGAACAAATAACATTTGGTCAGTGCTTGGACAAACCTTGCCGACTTAAGAACTGCCAATACCACTGAAATAAACCCTCTCATCAACGTTAGGGCCAACCTAAGCCTGTCCTACAGATCGTAAGGTTGTGTCTTCTACAATATACATTCAGCTACTCGGAAATTAACATAGTTTCTTTTTTCCTTTCCTTTCTCCCTTCCCTCCCTCCCGATGAGGAGTTGGGTTTCAGTGTGGGCCCCGTCACTCTTAGACGACTCCAGTCTTGCGATAACCTTGACAACCCAGGCGGCTCTCTGCCTCGCTGACACAGCCTTGCTTGTGTAAATTTGTTTGGAGTTGTCAAAATGCTGGGAATTTTAATGTAACAGTTTTCCCTGGACGTCACAGGACCTGTGTAGTATAGAAAGTGTAGAATTCATTTAAGAACTGTTAACAGGATCCAGCTGGCTCTTCTGTTGTGGAGCAGTGTGAAGGATCGATTTCCTCCGTCACAGTTTATACAAATGTGCTTCCGTACTGTATACATTTTACTGCCGCAGAACCCGATCCGTGAGTCCACTGCCACTTGAACAGATATGAAGAAGTTAAGGCTTTTCCTCTTAATGCAAACACAGGCCGAGTACGGCACATATTTGTGGAAGGTCCGAATATTTTTTCATTTCGTCTCTCGTTTCAGTAGCTGAGCCATATATGGTTTTAACTTGTGGAATGTGTGAGTTTGTGCCACTGACTTTTTTCTCCCTTGTGCCCACACGTCTATCTGAAGGATTTTCATTATGTCTGTGTTTATACAGGCTGAAAGGCAACATGTCTGTATGTTACAGTGTGTGTTCTCCAAAAGGAATTTATGTTATTCGCTGTTAACACAGCTCATAATGGCGCATTGAAATCAGAGCCCCTCCAGGCTTGGGCAAATGGCGACGGCAAATGCTCCGACGGCCTCGTATGATTACACCCCGTGCCCTCAGGGCAAAAAGACCCGTTTCTGATGAGGGAAAGAATGCGATTGATCCTAACTCACTCCACAATAATAAAATCAATTCATTTTTTCCTCTTTCCGCTGCCGCTCCGTGCCAGTCTTTTGAAGTGTTCAGCTGAAAGACGAGGAAAAAGTGCCTTAGTCTTATGAAAAGACGGATTTTTGCTCGGGAACGCGGCATATGTCAGTTCGCAAGTCTAGGAAAAACCCAGCTCCCCGCTGAGTTGACTGGAAAATGCTGGATGCACCTCTACAAACACAGCGGAACATTATGTTTTTGTCGAGGCTTTGTTTTTGACAATTTAGTGCGTTTTTGTCTGTGGTAAATTTTCGGGTACAATTACAGCGATGCAGTAAGAACGGCCCGCTCAAAGGACGGAGATGCAGAAACACAAAGCCGCCAGACTCACACAAACCCTAATGCCATAACATTTGTAGCTTTTTTTGGCTAACCACGAAAAAAATTAAGTCCAGGGTCAGATTACAGGGGCAAGCATCCAGTGGTAAGCTCTATTGATTTATGAAGAAACACAGTGTGCTGCCAATACAGGGTAACACTTGGCACTGTTTATTTCTACACTCTTTCATATGGGTTAAGTTGTCTGTTTTGCTAACTTTCTGTGTCCCCTGCTCTTTTCCCCTCATCTTCTGCACTTTCTTTTCTTTTTTCTTCTTATCCAGTCTCTTCTTTGCTTCGTCTCCACTACTTCATTAGGGTGAAAACAAATGGGGGGTACAGGTTGTGAAACAGAGAAGAAACACACACAGTCAGCACGAAGCTGAACTAGGAAAATAATGACACTGACGACCGCCGGCCCCCACAGGGACAACTGTTGGAGAGAGTACGAGTTATCATAGTAATGGAGGAGATGAGGGAGTAAAATGGAAAGTAAAACGAGGGGTGGCCTTGGGGGTGGGGGGGGCAGAATGGAAAAAAAAAAGATTTAACGAACAACAGAAACCAAGAGAAAATAAAAGTAAAATTAGACGAAATGAAACAATGGAGTCAAACTCAGCTATTCCCGTCACAAATGGCCACAAAAAGTGTTTTGTGTAAGCAGTTTTGAAGTGTGCTCCTATTACCTGTGCTGAGGTGTAGCGCCATTTGGGGAACAGGTACGAGCGCCACTGCACCCCCAGACAGAACAACCAGACAGACCTTGTTAAAAGAACAGACATACCAATCAATATGGTCGTTCCACTGGTGCATCCAGCTGCCAGGGACTATTCACAGATAGGCACGGCACAGCAATTTGCAGACATAAACAAGGGCCTAATTGTTCAGGGCCTGGAGGTTTGGAGTGTTGAAAACAAAGATGAAGTATTGTGTGTTAGGAGGCATTTTAACTCTCATTTAGGAAATGAGAGTTTGGGAGTTCAGAAAAACTTTATTCGATGAGTGTTGTTATCGTGTTGTTATTGTGAACGGCGGGGATGCTTAGTTTAAAGGCTCCTAAAGTGAAGGGGAATTAGGAGAAAGATAGTGCTTGCACACCACAAAGTGCAAGACTGGGACGCTGCCTGGTCCCTGGTTTATCGGCTTTGGTCAGACTTGAATGCCCAGATTGTGAAAGTAGTTTGAAAGAGTCATTTGCCATTTGTGATTTTCCGTGTAATCTCGCCGCCTCGTCCCCGCCCACGAGAGCCGTATTGATTGGCGGTTTTAGCTGAAGCTGCCTCTCGATCATCCCTTCATCTTGTTTCTAAAGGGCAGGAGCACGGGACAGTGAAGGAGAGAGGGGGAGGCAAAGTGAGACACCGACAGAGTTCACTGAGTATCTGAGGAATTGCCCTTCATCAAACATCTACCACAACCACACATGTAATCTACCCCCCCCACCACCACCACCTCCACCCCTGCTTGCATACACCAATGCTGTTTCGCCATATCATCCCTTTAATTTTGCACCCATTCGCTTCTTAGTTGCTGCCTTTCTTACCCTCCTATAAGCAAGGACGGTCAAGGTTCTTTGAATTTTGGATGCAGCTCACATCTTTTGTTCATTCAATTAAATCAGTCAAGTTTTCCCCCACCGTCGTGTGCTCCACCCTCCCTCCATCACCCGCTGCTGTTTACTCATCGCTGCCGAGGTCAACATAATCTCATGGAGTCATGGGCAGACGGTCGCTAAGAGCCGGTGTGGCCAGGAGACACACAATCGCCAAACTTGATATGCAGTGCTGTTTGGCTCAGAACTTTTTTTTCATTCTTCCAGATATTTAGAGAGACAGCAGGTGGTCACAGCCCCTTTTTAGCCTGCAGGTGCAGTGTCTGAGCGTTTTGGTGATGAATTAGCTGTTTAATGCTAATGACGTTGTATCTCCCCTTATGAAAGCTAAGTCCGTGCAGCTTTAAGCCTCCGTTTGAGTCGTCAGTGGAAAGTTTTCCTGTGACCTGTGGCTGCTCTGCTAACATTTGGGAACAGGAAGTTGTGAAAGTTAAACTTCTGGAGACAACAGTTGAGATTTATCATGCTGCCAAGAATTGTATCTGTGTCGACAGTGTTTTTATTGACGTTTTAAACGCCAAAGCGCTTGACTTTAATTGCAGGGCGCTCATTTGAATATTCAGTTAAGCCATAATTCTGAGTTATCGCACTGCAGCAGGTAGCGTCCACTCATTGGGCTTAATGATGAGATCGCTGAGGGTCGCCCGCTTGTAACTTTAACCAACCCACAAATCAAGTCAACATTTGCCTCACTCCGTGACCGGCTATGAATATTGGATCATATTGTTCTTTGAAAGGACATGGTCAGGTTGTCCTTGTTGTTTATTTATCCTGGAGAACAAGGGAGTCATGCAAGGCTAAGAAATTAAACACGGTATCTCTGTTCTGATTATTATTAATTCTGCTTGTGTCTGACCTCCAGTAAGCTGCTCTGGAATCTGTTCCTACAGTTTCTGAAGGAGTGTGTGTGTGTGTGTGTGTGTGGGGGGGTATTACTCATGTTGTTGGGACCTGATTCTGTCACATTACTGGAATGTTTCTTTTTAATCCGCAGTCCACATAACGTAAATCATTTAATTTTTAGGTGAAGACACATTTTAAGGTTAGGTTTGGGATGGTTAAGGTTAGAGAGAAGGGCAAATGATGTTTGTGTGTGTGCGTGTGTGTGTGCGCGCGTGTGTGTGTGTGTGTGTGTGTATAAAAACCCACTTTTATTATGCTTTCTCTGTTTGAAGACAAAGAAGTTGGGGGAGAGGAACCACAGTGCATGGGTTTTTATTTATTATCATTGTCTTAGTTTCATTTCATTATATCTGTTTTTAATGAGCTTTGGTGGATACATTATTGATTCTGATAGTTGACACGACAATCTACGCTAAAAGTTGATCCTAGAGAGAGACCTGGTCTGAGGGGGAGTCTACAGTCCGTCAGACCTGGTCCAATATACACACTGTTTAATTAGACCCAGTTCAGACTGCAGTAGACCTGAACAAACCACTTTACAAGCTGCTTGTCTGTCTTGCCTCAAAAACCACATTTCAACAACTTGCTCAGACACATATACTATAATTCAGACTTAGAGTGATTAAGATCCCTGGTCTTTCACATGACCACAGGACCACCATACCATCATATTATACTGGATATCATGTTTATAATGTACAGTATATCTTACCTATATTAATGACTTTATTATAAGATACTATATTGTAATTTACTGTATACTGTTGTATACTAGTTAATTGTGGCTGTATTTTCTATCCAGTTCAGATAAATAAAACATATTGTCACTCAGCAGTTTTTCATTGAAATGAATCGGTGATTGCTCTGATGGGGTTTGATGGGAGATCTTGAGGGAGCTCAAAATAGAAATAGAATAGAAATGTTTTTGGCGTCTGATCAGGACGCCTGTAACCAGACGCCTACACCAGAAATAGCGTTATAAGCAGGTTTGCGACCAGAATATTGAAACTCGGGGTCTTGTTCGTTCTCTGTCACCATAACACCTACAATCCCAATAGCTTTTCTTTCATTATCTCCACATAGCACGATGTATCTGAGATAGTGTTTTACCGCGTTTTCCTTTCTAAGATTAACAAATACATTGCGCAAAGCCTCTTGACTTATGGGATGTTTCCCTCCGGTCTCAGAGATAAGAAAGCTGGTGTAGAAAGAGGGATTGTGCTGAGCCTTGTACACATTCCTTTAGTTACCTTTGTCATGCGTGATGGAGTGTAGGGTTTACAAACCTGGCCTTCAGAACCTCTCTCCCTGACCCTGTTCAGTCCAGCCCCTATTCCCCTGCATGTGTGAGTGTGTGCACTGACACTCGACTTTTCAGTTCTGCTGCTGTCTGATGTTGTGCAGGGATGAGGCCGTGTGAGCGGGACCAGACCTTTGTTGTCGCAAGCGGTGCCTGACCTGGTTTCTTAAAGCACATTTGGAGACGTGTTCTGCAGATTTACAGCGAGGGCCGCTTGGCTTTGTGAGACGAAATCAAAATGTTTAAGCACGCGCTTTCCCTCGGCAAAGCACCATCTATTCCATAAGCTCCCAAGCCAATGCATCAATAGTTCATTTAGAAATATCGAATCCCTCAGAATAAGGTGGTAGCAACCTCTTTTCTGCCGCTGTACTTTAAAAATCCTCTTACTTGCTGTTTTCTTGCTGGTCCATCCATCCCTCTTGTCCTTCTTCGTCTCCTTATCAGAGACAGAAAACTATCTTTCAATTGTCTAGTGACTCGTTTCGAAACTTTACAGCTGGGGCTTTCCCTTTGAGCAGTTTAAAGAAGGCTATAAATCTGGCCTGTTTAAATCCAGGCTTGTTCAAGCTGCTTTTTTTTTCACTAAGACCTGATGCACTGCATTCTTCTGCTGCCTAAATAGGCTTTTTAAACATTTACCCTAAATGTATTTACTGGTTGACTGATACACTCTCTACATGGGAGTAGACAGCGAACGGGGGTATTTGTCTCCCTTTATGGGCCTCGGACTAGCAATGGCTGCCACATGGCCAAGGAAAATGAGAAAAGCAAGGGGTGAAAAAAAAGAAAAAAGAAAAAGGACCCCACAGCACTGTGCTGAACTTAATGAAAATACAGGAAATAAAAATAAATAGAACCATTCCTTAAAAAAACAAAAACAGCACAAACTTTGTTGCTTCGTTTTCAGATATTTGTACATAAACTCATTTCATTTGCCTCAGTTTCTAGTCATTGTTTTATTGCATTTCTTTCAGGGCCATTGTTGCCTACGTACAATACAGCACTCAGTGGGTTTTGATATATTCAGAAGCAGCGGAGGACATGTTTTTTTTTTAAGTCCTCTATTTCCTAAACTCCTTCCCTCTCTCTTTATTCCATTTCCCTCCCTTGATTGCTCGGAGCACTCAGAGGGTGTTCTCACCACGCCAGTCTAATATGATATGCATCTCCGTGTTTGTGTATCTGATTATCGATTTACGACCCCGTTCTTCTTTTTCCCACTGAGAATGTGAACTGCTGCAGCATTAGTCATCTTTACGACGTGTTTTACTGTGCTTCTTACCAAGGGAAGGCCCAGCATTTGCGGTAAATGTATATTTTACGTGGTGATAGAGTGCATTTGCATCAGAGGATTAGTCTTGAAAAAAAAAACATTAAAAAAAAAAAACCCGACAGCGTATACGAGCGCTCCGGGAGAGAACAGAGGTCAGCTCACGGACTTGCTGTCACATGTTAAAGAAGGAGCAGTTGTCAACAGGCGCTCGCACACACAACCCTATAAACTATTCATGTTTACTGTACATCATGTTCCAATAAAAGGTGCTTTTTGCTGATCAGTGTATCAGGCATGCATCTTTTTGTTTCCCCATCATCCACTCTCGCCCTCTTGTAAACCCTGACAGCGCCACATTGCCCGTCAGCCTTCATTACACCGCATTTAGATCTACAGGACAGCGTCTTTGAAGTTAAAATGGGGGAAAATATCATAAGTACAGGCCTCGCTCCAGATAGCTGTGGCTGCACTCCCAGATGCTGCGCAAAGATTAGAATCATCAGCGGGCAGCGATCTGCTCCATCATATGGCTCTTCTATAGACTTGGCAGCAGGTTTGGAGGAGGAGCTGTACGGTGCAGTTCAGTGCAGTGCGATGGATCAGGACTGTATGGGATGAAAGAAAACATCTCTGCCAGAGCCATATGTCTAAAGAACCACGCCACTCACCAGAACCTCATGTTGCTCAGCAACAAAAATATTGTTGTTGCCTGTAAACAAATTTTAGTCTCAGGAAAAAAAAATTCACTGGTTTGAAATCAACGTATTTAACCAGAGGAATACGGCCTCTGCCGGTTAAGTTAGCCACAGCATTTGGTTTGACCTTTGTGTCTAAATACCAAGCAGGTGTGGTGATGTCATTGCATCTCATTCAACATACCAGAGCCAGGCAAAGGGCACATAACTCTGTTCTGGAAAGGAGGACTGTATCTGAGAACCGAACAGCCAGGTCTCTTTTACAGTGGGCTGTTGTTGTTGGACTTGAAACAACATACAGTGGGTCTGGTTTTCAAGGCTTGTGCAGCGGAGCGTAAACGCCTCTGTCAACATTTTCTGCGCACCAGCATTAAGATGTCTTAAAGATGCCAGTTAAATAAAGGTTATGTGCAGTTGAAGAGATTTTAAACCGTAATAGAGCAGCCATCAACTGTTTTCCAAAGATGGAGAGACGCATAATGACTGAACAGTGAATGATAATAATAATGTTACCGTGCGTCTGTCTGGTTGTGATCCTAGCTCCTCTGCTCTTTGTCCTCGGAACTGGTCTGTGTGCACGTTCACCTTAATGCACGTACCAGTGCGTGTTGTTGCCCGCCCTTGTTTTTAGCACTGTGACGTCTGTACAATACTACGCCCAGACCACCATGGCTACGCTAATGACGCCAGAGATGCTAGCTAACGTCTAGTGCCTATGCCGAGGTCACAGTTAGTTAAACAAATATAAAAAAGAATAATATTATTTTGTTTTTGTCCCCCTCTGCAACAGTAGCACATTTCAGCTTTCTTTTCATGATTTCCATCAAACGACCCCATTGCAACATCGGAACATTTAGTGACGCCGCGAGCAGCAATTAGGAAATGATTCAGCGTTTTGATTGGAGGGGCATTTTGTGCGCGCGTGTGTTTGCTCAGCAAGTGTGGCTGCACTAAATTAGCATTAATGAATGTTATGGCCTCCCATCAGTTTGACAGGTCTATCCTTTAGATTGGTTTTAATTGTAATTAAGCAATGATTGAAGAGCTAGGGTGTTTTATCCTCTGTTCAAGAGTATTGCGTAATATGTTGTGAAGGCAATCACAGGTTTGTCATTTTATCTGCTAATTAGGCTCAGCAGCATAACAAAGTTAAGTCTTGATTGTTGTGGGAGCTTTTATTGTTGTTGCCATCTTTGTTGGCAAACTTGACCATGACCATGAAATGCTGTACATTCGTCTTGTACCGGTCAACAACCTTTGTTTTAACTTGTTCTCCTTCACTGTTCTCGTCACTGCTGCCAAGGAGGCATTAAATGTCCCCACAATGATTAACAAAGAAAGGAAATAAAAAACCAGGTGATAATGATCCAACATCACTGAGAGCAAATATCAATCGCTGGAGCCGGTTGCTAATTTTGTTGAAAAGGATCCAAACAGTCCAGGTAAAGTCATGATTTATGTAAGTAGTGATGTCAGACATCCTGTCAAATCCCATAAGAGGGAAGGAAGAGACTCCATTAATCTTGGCATCTGACAGTTGTTATTTATTCTTAACACTGACTTGATTTGTTCCCGATACCAGGATTTATTAAACTGTTTTTTTTTCAAGGGGTGAATATATTAAGTAAACTCATCAACCATTAGAACAAAAATAATTTACACCTTAAAATAAATATCACAGTCACTACAAAGAATTTAAAAGCAGAAGCAGATGTAGCCATGTGACAAAAGAAAATACATTTCCGTTTGTTGCCGACAAGTTGTGGCAGACCTCCAAATCTAAAGTCGTGTCTCTGTCTAAACAATACAAAGTTATACTGATACATATAATACATAGTTAATACAAACTGAATGTTCAGAAAATTATCCATGTAAACTGATTATGCATGTGTTGCATCTACCACTGTTGTTAATATTAAGATTTATTTTATCGAAACAAACCGCTTGTCATGAATGTTGTGAAATCATGGAGCAAATGGCACAGAGATTCATAACAGTACAGGGATTGTAGATTGTTATATGGTCTTTACTGCCCTGTAATAATAAACCTGCAGGACAAAATCCAAGTGTTCCATTGTTTTATGCCAGTATTAGTGTTGAGTTGACTTGATTGCTTCATATTATGGAAACTTGACTGTTTCATATATTCATTTTATTCTTTTCAGAAGACAAGGAAACGTGATTGTTGTTATTATAAAACTCTCTGACAGGTGGAATGCTCAGATCGTTCAATAATAATAATGATGATAATAGTAATGTGAATGCTTTAATGTGAATGCAATAACCAGCAACGCTGTTTTATTAATGCATCAACTTCGCTAATGAATCTTTGATCACAGTGCAGACAGTGTCGCTGGGACTCTCATACCTGATGATTTATTGCATCTTTTAAATAATGTGGTGTCAGAGTATTAGTTCAAACAGAGCGGTCCTCTTCCTGTCTCTGCTGTCTTTCTCGTCAGCCTTGATGAAAGAAAGAACTGACGTACGACTGTTGTTAAAGAATCACACTCAGAATCCTCTCTAACGTCTGATCAGAAAAACTGAAAAAAAAAACCCACCCATGACCTGATAAATTTGACTGATTTATTTTTTCTGTGTTCATGCTCGTGGCTATTAAGCTTCTGTGTAAGGCATTGCCTAATTGCCTAATTCTAGTTCCCTTTTCTTCTTTGGCATTGAAGGAAAACACTAACAGAACTGTTGTCTTTAGTCATTTTGGATTTACTGGTGCTGTGAATATTTTCATTTTCAATGCTGTTCATTTGTTTCCTCAGTTTCTCTATTTGACAGGGAATTGCTGTTGCCCACCATGTAAAGACCGTGTGTGTGTGTACGGAAAATGACAACCAAAACAGACCAAAGAGTCTGTTTTGGTTGTAGAGTCAAGTAAGGAGTCATGGAATTTTTAACATGCAATCAAGAAGCCAAACGGCCAAAAAGCTCTCAGGCACTGAGTTCAGGGAAAAGTACAGAATACTTTGTCACTGCTTTGGCAACAACAGATCTCTGTGTGCTCAACATGTGCATTGAGTGTTTATACATCATTTCCCCTGGAAAGTGTCACACTCGTGTGTTGGCGGGGGTTGGTTTTGGGTGGGTTGCGGTCAACCCCTAAAGGTCTCCAGGGTTACTCTGCCTCTGCTCTTTGTCAGATTCTTAGACGCTCTCACTCTTGGCTCTCAGTGATGGTCTGAAAGCAATACACTGGCACACAAGTGCTGGCGATCAGCTGTCCGCTAATGCCGAACCCTCTCTCGTAGTCCAAGTGTGTTTATGTAGCCGTATGTGCACAGAGTGGGTTTTCTTCAAACACTGCATACCCTTTATTATAACTAGTACAGTGCCGTGTTGATGTGGGCAGCAATTGTATATGTCCAACCCGGAATCCCTAAATTTTTATTCTCATAGCTAGTTGAATGATTCTGAAATAAAGTACGTTTAACTATACTACAGATATTTAAGTAGGCGACAGTTCATTTTGAATTTTGTGTTTATCAGCTGTATGCTGAGTCATCATGCTCCATTAGCGTGTCCCTGTTTGTGTGCTTTGCAGGTGAACGAGGAGACTGTGGAGAGACTCGTGGTCCAGTACCCTCACATTGTGTTCAGCACCGTGATGCAGGACTGCAAGAGAACCTTGGAGAGAGCTTATCAAATGGGCTGGAGCCCCAACACATCAAACACTTCGTAGCTACTGCTGGATCACACACTTGCATTGGCCCTTTTTTCTGTGCACAGACACACAATATTTGCAGCTTACTCTTGTTTGCTTCTCATTCACTGTTCAAACATGCATTGGAACATGTAGCTGTGCTCACAGATAGAACTCCCGTCCAACAAATCATTCATCTGAAGCAAATCTCCCATTTTAAAAATGTAAGTACTAGATGGGCCTCCTTGGTTTTTATATTCAGATTATATGCACCTACCAATCATACTTTATAGTTCTCTTTACTGCTGGCTACAAGACAGATTACATCAAAAGATATAGTGTATGTTTATTGACTAAAGCCTTGAGTGAGTAGTTTGTCTTGGTGTGACTTACACAGTTGATACAGTTTTAGCCTCATACATTAAAGTCGTCAAAGTCACTTCGCCCGCTGGAGGTAAAGATGGATGAGGTGAATGTGGACTGGTTTTGAATATGTGAAAAACCCGATCCAAACGAGAACAAAAAACATTGCTGCATAAGGTTTTTCAGGTGCGTCCGGACCAAAATTATTTGGAATGAAAGTAAATGATTGAAGGTAGAACCAGTGTTCAGGAACACTGTGCTCATGTCAGCTCACTGAGGCGTGTACTTGCTCCACACTGGACTCAACTGATGCATTGAGACTATACAAGACAGCCAAGACTTGGAGATCTCATGGTAAGATCTAAACACTTCAGTCCAAAAAAAACGACTGAACCATGAACTGAACAGAACTCTGTGCTCCGATGCACATTGTTTTGGTACAGAATTAAGATTGAGGGCGGAATTAACGAAAACCCTGAGAATTTATAGCAGAAACACATCATTTATTATATTCTTAAAGTGCACGTTAACATTGAGAACCTGATCGTATTTTTCAGCCTGATACAGAGTTTGTGTAACATGAAGCTGTATGATGACTTGGGATCAGTGCTGCTTTTATGGCCATGCATAGATTTACTTTCACCATGCGTCATACACACTGAAGTAAACAGTGCTTGAAATAGATGTTGCCTTCACCCAAAGACTCTGGGTCACATTGTTATAATTAAAACCACCACCTCCTTGATGACAGCTAAGAGGAAATGTTGCCTTAAGTGGTTAGTAATTGTCATCCAATTAGTAACCTGTAATCAGCCCAGAATTTATTAAAGAAATATTTATCTGCCCTGCGTTTATTCCCTTATCCAATTGTTTGGTATAATACATATATAAACATTTAATGCATACAGTGTAGGATTTAGTTAGCCTATTATTGTTTTTGAGCATACTGTATACTTGTAATATTAGTTATGTAGCATTGCAATGATGGTTTTAACTTTCTTAGTGGTGTAGGACGTCAAGAAAAAAGAAACTGGCTTTGGCCTATATAACCAGGACCAGTAGAAAATGGTACAACATTGTTCATCTAGTCTGTAGAAACTCATTACTGTACAGTTACAAATGCAAATAACCAGGGTATTTTTCTATGGTGTGAGCCCTGCTCTGGGTTCTGCCTCCACCATTGCTCAGATATGAACAATAGTTTACTAAGCTTAGGGTTTGGGTAGAAGTGTAAGTTTTCTACATCACATGGAGACTTCAGACAATTAAAAAACATGTTGACTTTACCCTTGTCAGGATTTGTAGACTTAAACTGATGGAGAGTTTCTCCCTCAGCCTGTTTCTGTTCTGTCTCTGTTCTTTTGTAATCCCCACATGCACTTTTCTTCTCTGCTAGATGTTGACACACTTGATTCCTGATTTGTTAAGGCAACCGTAAATGACTGGATTTACATAAAGATGAATAAAACACTACGACTTCAAGTTTGTTTTTTTGTGTGTGTGGATTTGAGGCAGGGGATGCATATTCAGAAGGACAAGGAAATACTTTCATGCTCACTTTACATCATCTGTGGATTGATTTAACGTTTTTCCAGGTTTTCCCAGGCTTTTTTTTTCCAAAAAAATGACATTCCAACACCAGGACCATAATGGTTGACAAGTTGAAATTTGACTCTAACACAAATTGCATCTGTAATCTCAGGTAAAATGCAAATAAGGCTACCAGCACATTTTCCATCACAGCCAAAGGCCTTGGAATGCACAAGTATCAGTATAGACCCAAGCCTTTGCATTGTTAGAAGCATTGTTTTCCACAGGTCCCCATGCATCAATACTGTCTTTTCTGTTGGGCACAATACAGTGCGTTGTATGTATATGTTGTTGTGTATATATATAAAGCATGTGTTTTCACTGAGGTACACTTGTCAAGGTCGAGGTTGTTAGACAAAGTGAGAAGACATTAGTTTGCTGTGGATCAACATGTCCCCAGTCATAATAGAAGATTGTCCCTTTCAAATGTCTGTTTTAGTGTATGTTTGTGTCGTTAAATGTCTGGCGATCAAAAACTGGACACTGCCTGAAACAGGATGCAAAGTTTGCCTACTCTTGTGTTTGATTCCTAATGTTGTCAACACAGCTGTTGACAATTCAGGGAACAATTCCCTTGAGTGACAGATAAGGGAATGTTTTCCAATATTAATACGAACATAGGGAGCTTTGTTTATTGTCATGTTTCTGTATGTACAGGGTCATAAATACATGTAACAAACATGTATCTGTAATTTGTGTAAACGTACTGCTTACTTGCAGATATAACCAAAAAAAACTCTTTTAAAAATGTGTAATGTTTCACAAACGGACACACCAGATTGTGCCACAATGCTCCATAGTGAAAAGGTCCAGCTCTATTTCCCCCCAAGCTGCTTTGGATCAGTTGTAACATTTTAACTGCACAATGTAGCATTTGTCAAAGTAAAGGGCTATTGTGATAGATTGCAATAGATTTGACAGTTTGTTTATAATATTGTGTCCAACCGCTGTAACTGTTTGAGCAATAGTCATTCACATCAGCCAGCTGCTTGAAACAAAGCAGCTGGAAAATGCAAACAGCTGAAACGTTGCCTGTATTTTCCTTCTTCCAAAAAAAAAACCCCAAACTGAAACTGTTGTTTATGTTTGTATGTAAATTTGGAACGGTTCTTTTACGTTTGTTTGAGGTGACGGTGGCGATTCAGGCAGGAAACGTGGATTGAGAGGTAATCGGAAGACGTGCAACAAAAAGACATTACCTGATCGTGCTGTTATAACTCTGCCACTGAGACTCTTCTCTGCTTCTCCCCAGCTGATTTCTGGACAAAGTGGTTCTGACCTGGAAATCTGTGACGGACACTAAGGGTAATTTCCTCTGAGACCTGTACAGTTGTCTGGGGGTATCATCTACACTTTCTGTCTCCCTCTTCCTCTCCACTTGCCTCTGCTCCTCCTTCCTCCATCACAATACACCCTCTTAGCACAGTACATTTCTTTCTCCCACAGGAGTTGATGCCTTTCCCTCTGCACTGTCTTCCATTAAATGTCTGTAAAATATGAAAGTCAAGTATTTACAAGATGCGTTTTTTGTCCTGGGTGCAGTCGCAATTGAATGTCAGCATAAGAAGAACTAAGGAGAGTGAAGAGACCTGAATCTCCAGCTCAGGTCAAAGGACCGTGCTTTAGAGAAGAGGTTTTCAGTGTTGCTTCTACAGGAAGAAGAAAAAAAGTCCTTGCTCAATATCCTGAACTTCAGTGGTCCTGACAAGCAGAGGCATTAATAATTTGGCCTATGGCGTGGCCTCCTCTGTATCTGTTGAAGGCCTTCTGATTGTAGAACGACAAGGTCTTTTTTTTTTTAATACCTTTGCTACAAACGAGCTCCCGTTTCTCTGCCGGGTAAATTATGCAGCTTGCTGAATTTTGCTGCCGCCAATTAGCGCCTTTGCAAATGTGAGCGTGTACCATTGATTCTCCTGCTGATTGAGGTGGATTCCGTCAATGGCTCCACACCCGCTTGGACTTCTGCAATATTCATCAAGACGGAGGGAGGCGTTCGGCCAGCACTGGGATGAGAGACTGCCCTCGGGGAAGGAAAAGAGCGCGCGGGACACGACGGAATAGCAATAGAGAGCAGTAATTAAACTTTGTAAATATTCATGCTGTCATTACATTTTTAATGAGGGGGTGATAAGAATTGACGCTGACCATACAGGACGTCTGTCATGTTGGACCTGCAAGGACATTAGTCTAGTCTTCCCGAGAAATTAATGTTTTTCTAGACTTAATCATGGCTGACATTGACGGATGTCCTCGACTGAAACGTTGAAGCGCTTTTTGAACTTCCTCACAAGATTGATTCAGTGTGTGCACTCCCAGTGGAGGCTGTGTTTTTGGAAACATGGCAGGGCGCACTTCTTTAAGCATGGTGCTGACATGAACTGAGTACGTCAATGCTCGTCGGCTCGTCAGCTTGATGCCTCTGTTGATGCCGTAGTAAGACTGAAAAGTGGTATCTTCAAGGTTCATCTTCATATCTCCAGTGAGCAAATTTCTTTATTTCTGCATATCTTTGGTTGGTCACTCTTACCTCCATTACCTTCCTCTTGGTTAAAGGGTTTCCTCTGTTTCAGTTGCACCCACCCACTGACTGACTGACTGACTGACTGACTGTGGAGGGTCTCCTCTGCCGAAGCTTTCCTTCACCCTATTCATCCTACACTGAATCAACTTTACTCTGGCACCATCCAGCATTCCCTCCGCGTCACCCCTGCCCTCTCCGAATGCACGCTCTTCCTTTCTGCTGGAAATTATGTCAATCACTTTTTTTTTGCAACTGCTCTAAGAGCATCAATATCCATCAACATAAAAAAGGAAAAATATTTCCTGTCCATCATCATTTACTGTTCTCACCCCACTCCCAGGGTAGCAAGGATGAATTTTGCTTGCATAGCTACCTGTGGTATTGTGCTTGCCTATTGACTTGTGGTGATTCTGCAGTCGAGAAAGAGCGTAGTGTTGAATTGTGAAGATGTTAATGGGTTGACTTTGTAACCGACACTGCCTTTGAGCTGCTCGAGCGAGCTCGGGGTTGGTATTAATGACTCCAGAGGTTCAGGCTTCAGTTCAGGCTCCAAGGAGACCCACAGAGAACACCGGAGGAGTGTGTTTGAATTACAGTGGCTCCGGTGCTTTCTTGTTTTGGATGGTTGATGTCAGTTAGGACAGACAGACGAACTCTCCCCCCAGTCACCAAGTCTAGATATTGAACTTGAACACCATAGAGTCTGGCGCTCCTCAGCTTGATGTTTGAAGATTTATGAGTATGAATTCTTCCATAATGGTTTTCCTCTCACCGGGGGCTACAACTAAACTAGCTGTCCCGTCCAACTTCATGAAGATAAAATGAAATGAGATTTGTTAATCCACTGAATTTTCGACATACTCCCCAGAAGACTCGCTCCTACCGCTTAGGGAAAATGACCAATGAGTTCCCCAAAAAAGGGAGACATGCCGGGTGTGCGTGTCTGCAGAGATAATAAAGTCACTGATTCCCGCTGCTGCATGGCTCCATGTAGATGTCTCTCTGTCTTTCAAGCTTAGAGTTAATTGCGGGTGTTTAGGCAGAGCAAAGTCTAGCTTCTGAGCGGCAAAGGTTAATAAGCAACAGAAGGATCTCGTACATGATATATTGACATTTACATTTCCTTCCTGGATAAAATGAAAAAGAAAGCCCATTTGGTGTCTTTGGGATGAGAGGGGAGGAAAATTATTCCTCGACAAACATCCTCATTTCTATGCGAGGCTCGCCGTTGATATGCAGATTTGGCAGTTGGATGACATTTAAAAGTAGTTAATTGTGCAAATCTTTGTTTTAGACTGGAAAGGTCGTGGATAGTGAGTCTTTCATCATGAACTAACCCCCTCATCAGCACAGCTGCAGAGGAGGGGGGGCGTGGGGGGGTTTGTTGGTTTCTCTGCTGACCGCCTTAGAAAGTCTCCCAGTGCTTTTCAAGGTGGTTCATGAATATTTATCTGCACAAACGATTGAGAAAATGAAAATTAATCTGCTGTAAGGTGAGAGATGACGCGACTATCTGTTTTCACCCCCCAAAAAAAGAAAAATAATTCCATTCAAGATTAAAATGCTCTGTTGTTTTCTTTCTCATTTTCATAACAGTTTGGATATCAAATTAAGCATATTGCTTCTGAGGGAGAGACAATTTTATTTTACTGCAATGCATACTTCCTCTTATTACAGCACAATTCTACAACTCCAAAAACATATTTTCCATAAGATGTGTTTGTGTTAGACTATTATTACTTAGCTATTGCAATTTTTTTGTGGGTGGACTTATACAGGAAAAACAATCTCTTTTTGGAAGCAATATGAAAATTGTTAAATAGATTTATTGAGTGTAACATTTTGTCCATATTTTAGATATTACCATTTAACGGGGCAACAGTGGTGAGAGAGTACAATGAATTGAAGATATAGCAGGTGCACAGATTGGAAATTTTACACCTGGTTTCACCTGAATAGCACAAATGGATTCGTAATTGCTCCATTTCATCACTTCCCTCAGCTGGCTGCCGTTAACGGGAGCTCTGAGGACACCGAATAAGGATGAATACATGCAACTGGGGGACTTGGGCACAGCTCAAATCTGATCACGTGCTTTTTATTTGTCTTTTAGCTGAAAAAACATCTACTTGATTTAGCCATCATCTTGGCTCCTTTAAGATAATGCTGGTCTCGTTTGCTCTGCGGAATAACTTGGCGCACATTTAATCACCGGCCCACCTTTGTTTTCTTCTTGAGGCACGTTTTCACATCCTCCCCGCGCCCGTTTCTCACCAATTAAAACAGTCGGGCTCTGTGCTAAAGCTACAGATGGCCAGCGTCAGACCTGACCAGATTCAGGATCTCCCAGCCAACTGCTCTGACATGTCAGACATGCTGGTATGCCTCGTCACTCCCCACTCCTTCCCTGTAACAAAGGTTGGGCCGACTCCCCTCTGGAGTTCTGGGCCCAAGTAGCTCGGAGAGACGTGAGGCGTGACGGAGCCCCAGACTCAAGGCCAAGAGTGCGCCCCCCACAGAACTCCTTTCAAAGCATCCCTTCCTTTCTCCCCCACCTCCTCCCAAAACCTTGTGTCCGTTTAATCCCTCTTCAATTCCATCTCTCGCCACCCAGACCCTCCAATCAACACCCCGTCCGCTCCCTCCAGAACAGTTGCATTTTCTTCCCTGAATTCTCCCCTTATTTTCCGTCTCCAAGCCTCACATGCTCACACTTACTACTCGGCACCTCTTGGCCCCTCACCACCCACCTCCACCCACCTTGGTTGCGTTCCAGGGGTGTGTATTTCACGCCCTGGTGGCTGGACAGGGTCTGGGTGATTTCCCAAGGTGGGGGCTGAAGGTTGGGCAGAAACCAGTGGTGTGGAGTGATGTCAGAGTAGGGAACTGGGATGTGTGTGTGTGTGTATGTGTATGTGTGTGTGTGTGTTGTCATTGCATATTGTCGTGCATGTGTGTGTAGGAGTATATAGTGTGAAATCCCTTCAAAAGGCCAGCTGTACAAATGCTGCTCCGAGTGTGAGAGGTGTTGAATTAACAGGCCATATGAGGCGCTGTAATTCTCCTGTGTTGCTCCGTACACTGACCTGGCAATAATGAGGCCGGGCCGCGTTATAGTGGTTCTTTATGGGTTATGTCCTAAACATTACTGGACCAAAGGGGCTAATGTGCTGGTGTGAGTAAAGTCGGATGGAATGACGGTGCAGCGAGGCCAACTGAGCGAAATGAGAATATTGTGTTTTGAATCGGCCAAAATGGGCGAATTAGCACAGGATGCTGGCCAAGGCAGCGCCCCCCGCTGTGCTCTTTAGGCACTGTTCGGGGATCTTTTTCAACCCAGCATGACAGTGCTTCCTCTGCTGCGGCCGGGCTCTGAAAAGCAGCCTTTATTTATTTATTTACCTCTATTTGCTCAGGCTGGTTTGACTGAGCGCACCAGGACGCTTTTCTAAAAAAAAAAAAAAACCCCCGTCCCGATTCACACACTTGCAGTTACACACATTTGCACCACTGGGAGCCAAGGTTTCCCCACTGTTGTTTACCAAGTGTTTCTGCCCGACCAGCCCGGGTGTTAATTGCCTCGCTCAGGGTCACTTCCACAAAAGTTACTTGGGAATGTGCTGGCTCTTTCCTTTTGCTCTGCCCTCGTGTTCCCAGTGCAGGGAATTGGAGAAACAGCCGTACAGTCAAAGGCCCAGTTCCCTGAACTACACTCAGGACTGGTACAGACATAGACAGACAGAGAAAAACTTTGTGAGTGAACTTCAAGCAGCTCATAGCTACTTTTATTACGCTGTCTTTTACTGTCCTGCAGTAAACTTTCCTCAGTGTTATTAGGTAAACGTCTACACGACAACGCTGCGGCTACGCTGTTCAGCTACGTGATGACCAAGCCCGTCTCGACAATGATGTCATTCATTTAGAGCCACAGATGATTTCATCAAAAGGAGGCAGTGTTTGCATCTCACAAACTAAACATGTCGAACAATATGCTGGTACCAGCATGGGTGTGTGTGTGTGTCTGTGCCTGTGAGCGTACGTGACCAGCCTCCAGTGGTCCAGTCCGCCTGTCCGGCACCCACCATTGTAACACATTTAGAAAAAAAACATTAAAACCTTGATGGTGGAAATTAATTTCTGAGGTTCAAAAACCAATGACAACTTGTGTCATCACATCTATTCTCAGGGACATTTTTAAAGATCCTGTATAAAGGGGAACAAAAGGAAGTGACAGACTGGGGGAAATGGTTCCCTTTGGTTCCTCACCATTTCCTATTTTGTTACAATTAAAGTTTTTTACATGAGACATATCAGATCAGATCAGAACTTAAAAAAATATTAGTTGATAAATGAGTCAAATTAAGTTAAATAAATCTTTAAAGGAAATGTAGTCACCTTAAACACATAACACATAATAAAAAGTAAATATGCGTTTACAAAATGGAGCTAGAGACAAACTTTAGCCGCATATTGTCACTTCACTGTTTCATAGACTCAGCCAAGGCTTTTTGCAGTAACACATCTCCCCCTTTGCTAAAACCATTACTCTAATAACATCTCAATTTACGACTTTACTTCAACATGTCAAATTTCACCCCAACCAGAAAAACCCTTGGACTCGCTCACCAAAACAAAATACAGCAATAATGTTGCACTAAAAGCAACAAAAGCATCAATCTGCAGTAGTAGCCTCTCCCAAGTCTCCGTCAGCCAGCACACATGAGGTCCACCGCTCCGGGTCAGGACAAGGTAAAGAAGAAATAAGAGCCGACACAGCAATTAATGAAATATCACCAGTATCTGATTGGCCCGATGGCTGCGTTTGGAAGCCAAGGGAGTGTTAGGCAGGTTTGTAATGCGGCTGAACGAGAAACGCTTTCTGTAACCTGTGGATCCAGATCAGCTGTGGTCAGGGTGACTGCCTGTCTGCATGGTGAAAGTGATTTTTAGTTCACAGGAGGAGCCTCTCCCATCTGTCAGACCGGTATGAGTAATCCCTCTGACCTTATCACTGGATTTAGCAAACAACACCCTCAGGACACTGCTGCTATGTAGATAATCGAAATTAAAAAATGAAACTGTTTTTTCTGATTGTGTGTCACCAGACAGTGGGAAAGTCTTTCTTGTTGTGTTTGCATTTGTGTCAGTCTGCATCAAAGTGGGACGGTATTTTCTATGCAAGCACAAAGATTTTTGTTAACAGGAACAACAACAAGAACAAGAACAATAATAATAATAATAGTAATAATAATAACAACAACAACAATAATGATAATTTGTAATGTCCCCTCACGCCGTTGCCGTACTGTCACAACCATTACACATGGAGATTATGTGGCACCCAGTGTCACCGTCATTTCCTGTTTTATCTTGAACTCACCGTCTCGTCTCTGTTTCAGGTCCCTTCACTTCCTGTCCCCCACGTGTTTCCTGCCAGTGTGATTACCTGACTTCCCTAATGTGTCTCACCTGCGCCCAGTCGACTCCGCCCCCTCACCTGTGTATATAAGTCTCTGTGTTCTTGTCCATATGTTTTTGCAGCTGACAGAAGGTTAAACCTTTGAGACATTTATTACTATCAACCAGGTGTAGTGGAGTTATGTGGCCTTGGGGAACATTTCCCTTAACGACGTTAACGATGAAATGTTTTTTTAACTCTCTCAGAAATAATCAAAGAACTGCCGAACAGACGTCTCTTGCTTTCAGGATTAATTGCCGGCCGTTCTATATTCTCTCGCCTGTCAACACGCTAACTAGCTACAGTGGCAGACTCATGCACCTTGTGGTAGGACTCCATTCATCAGACTGTCAGTTCAATAACATCAATAGCCCCATGGCCAGTGGTTAATCCAGCTACTTAGAGGTCTGTGAAGCCACACCTCTCCTCTGATCACAGACGCGTCCGATTCGCCGCCACCCTGCTACGTTCACTGACTCGATTCTGCTCACACACTCTCTCATGCACCTGATTTGCACTTTGTGTGTGTGTGTGTGTGTCCTGAATGGAGCAGCTTTGTGTGATCCCTCAGGCTGCTCCACGATCTGTTATTCCAGCATCTCTCCGTGTCATTCCCTGCAGACCCTGTCCTACTCTGATCCGGGATCAGGTTTTAACACTGAGGATTTTCCTGGGAATGTCTCTCTGTGGAGGAATATTCTTTTACATGGGCCCTGTGGCTTTAAAACCATCTGTCAGGATTCCTGAGTCAGTTTTTCTTTTAACAGTCTGCCGTTAAAAAATATTATTTGTACTTTTTTCTTTGAATGAGTTTAAACAAGAGAGGAGAACATGTTGTTTGTTTTTCCTTCCCGGCTAATTCACAAATATGAGTAGCATACAGGTACATGGGGTCATGACCTTAACCGGCCTTCTTTCTCACCATATTCTTTCTCTCTCCTGGGCAGAAGCTGCGTCTCACTGGCCGTGACCTTTCTCCATCTGACCCGAGCCTCAGTGACCTTTACCCTTTTCCTTCCACTGCATCAGATCCATGAGGTAATAAACACGACACACCGGCCTGACCTCTCTGTGAGTGCAGCTCTCTCCCTCTGATATGACAGGAGTCTCGTTTTCTCTCTTTTCCTTCTCTTTACAAGTCAGAGTGATGCAGAGAAATGCGTATTGACTTTGAAGGTTGGCTACAGAAACATCACAGTCTTTCTGCTCCGAGCTGTCCGAGGTGAAAGGCAGATCAATACTTTTCATATGCCGCGGCGGTGAAGTGCTATCGACCAGGGCCACTCGCGTAGCCGCACAAGCCGCGCGGCCCGTCATTCCAAAACACGCTGTTTTAATCATGGAGGGACACTCCGTATGTCGATTCAAGTCTGTTCACATCTCCGTCCTCTCCCGTCCCCTCCCGTCCCTGCCTCTTGTCTCCTCCAGGATTGATGGATCAGAAAAGTGGTTCCATCCACAGAAGAAGAGTCTAAAGAGAGGCTGTCAGGACTGAAGTGACTCGCAGAGATAGAGACGTCCGCCGCTGTGCTGCTCTGCGTTACAAGACAGGGTGACACTGCAGAGGCTTGTGACAGTGTAAGTAGTCGAGCAGGAGCTCAGACAACAAAAAACTAGCACCTCTACGGTTTAGACGTGATGTTTCTCTCCCCTGTGTTTTTTCTTTCAGTGAACTGATGTGTTTGTTGGTTCTAGATAAACGTGTGTGTGTGTGTGTGTGCGTTTCTGTTAAACACTGTTCTGTAGATTGCACACAATATTCCAGAAACAGTCGGAGGGCCGTGTGTTGATGACGAGCCTGGTGCCCAATCACATTCATTCCACTTGATGTGATTTCACCTCTCCGTGTTGCCACGGGCCAGGACCCCTGCTGTCGGCCCCATATTGCCCTCATATCTGCTCCGCCTCTCTTTACCTGTGAGGGACTCGAGGATGTCATTGCGAGCAACATCAGATAATGACCATCATCGCACTCATCATCGCCACCAGCACCATCATTACACTCACTATCATTATCTTCATCTTTACTATCACTGTCATCTTATAGAGCGAGTGGCGCGCGGCGCCGACGGAATGAGGGCTCTGTCTCACACAGAATATGGCCACAATATGTCCGCCTTCGTGTTTGAATCCTCTTAGATATTATTGTGTTGTAGGAAAGTATTCGTGGATTAAGTTGTACGACCATGTGTCATAATGCAAGAATTAGGTAAATGGATTTCACCCATCAAAGATTGAATACCAGGCTATAATAATGTTCAGATGCAACAAAGTCGGCTCTTTGTGTACAGTGATGACAAACAGTTGTCTGAGTTGAGTATGATCATTGCGTTACACTGGGCCTTGTCCGGGATGGTGCCGTGATACCGAACATCATAAAATCATATTCTCTGTTATGAGAAACGCATGCAGCGTTTCCCTTTTCCACTGGACATGTGTGTGCGTGAACGTGAACAGTAATGCTAGCAAGCAAAAAGCATTTTAAAAACATGTACATAGCAAAAAATGGTGCATGCTTCCTTAATTACGCAAAAAGGATACGACAAATAAACTCTGTGTTTTCAATAGAAAGTGGTGCGTTCCAGTTCCACTGGCATGAGATCTTATCAAAAATTGGATGCGGGCCCCTCCCCCCGCAGAAAAAAAATCTGAAAGCATGGCCATGACATCAGCGCAAATGTCTAAAGCTATTTTTTTAGACAGACTCCACATCTTATGGACTCGGACTCTTATCTTACACTCGAAAACACGTTCTCCATTTTCCATTTGTTCCAAAATCCTACAGCTTTTCCCAAGAACTAATACATGTATAAGAATCCAGCACATATACATTACTCAAACAGTCATACTTGCACAAACATAAAACGAGTCCGCAGTCAAATAGTGGGAGCCATGAGCTTAGCACTCACGCGGCTCTAAAGTCTCCTTCACACCACTATGGGGGAAGTAAATCCTGAAAAAGCCCAAGAACATTGTAAGTGGTGTGATAATGTGAAGGTGGATAAATTATGTCTGTGTATGTGTGTGTGTGTGTGTGTGTGTGTGTTCACTTTCATGCATAAAGATGACACATTAGTGCTTGAATCCAGTGGGACGTTATGATGAAGGCAATTAACCGTGCTGGATACTGCGACTCGTCTTATTATTAAAAGTTTTGTTTGTATTAGACAAACCCCCCAGAGACGTCGGCGTAGCAGGCGAACTGGTTCAGTCCTGCTTGTTATTTAGGTCTACAGAAACGTGCTGAAGCTATCTGCTGCGTCTCTGAGGACTGGACCTCGATCATCTCTTTCAGAGGTGCACATAACTCATTCAATAATCACTTCAATGGATCCTCCTTTGGTGCTGCGGAGATACTGAACAACATTTCTGTGTAAGATCTGAAGCTGAAGGTTTCTAGATGTTTGAGACTGACGGGTACAGGGCTGAGGGTTTAGAATGTAAGACGCTGTACGTCACATCAGGATCACATCTGGATTTCAGAGGATGTTTCACCTTCTGTTTTAGAGGTTTCTATTGATTAAGGTTAAATTTACTTTGCTGGAATCTGAATTCCAGCAAGGTAATAGAAAACAAACAAACAAAAACTTCCACAGTGATGGAATGAAACTAAAATGATGGCATGGAAATGCCCTCACTCTTTTTTTCCCCTCTTTCTCTTCATCCTCCAGCTTTTTGTGGTGCGTGTGAAGGAATGTGACTGCGCTGGTGCGTAACGCTTCTGAGACATCATCACAGAGCGACATCATCACAAGAAGCTTTCATCTGAGCAGGTAAAATGATTTTATGATTTAACTCGTATTTAGTCTCAGTGTGTTTCATCTCCTTCAGAGAAGATCTTTTGGAAACATGCTTCGTCCCTTTAGTTGGATGAGAAGATTGATAGAACAGAGAGGTTGCTCCCTCTTCACGGCTGTAACGCCTGAAATGAAATGAATTGAAAACCATAAACAGCTCTCACTATTTTACAGGACCATTGTGCATGTAATAATATTTGGAGTACATGTTATTGATATGCATAAATTCCCTTGTCATAATTACATCTTAAGTAAATCATATTCCTGCTTCTCAGTATTACATTTTTTTTATTTTCTACAACTTTTCCTAAGAACAAATCTTTCCCCAAACCCCCCACCCCCCCACATCCCCACCCCCCCCCATCCCCCCCCCCCTCCCCCCCTCAGCCCCCCACCACCCCCCTCCCCC
>JAFBJQ010000092.1:740653-797638 GCA_016785345.1 Trinectes maculatus
CAATTTAATTTAACCTTTTTTTTTTTTTTTTTTTTTACAAAACACACTTCACTTCCGAATAGAGAGAAAAATAAACTGGCCCTGCTTGTGTTGGCTGAACATCAGGTCTCTGTGGCATCTAACCCCGAACATAAGCTTCTCACTCAATCTGTTTGTTTACACCATCTCTGCAACACCACTGATGATTCCACTAAATCAGAGATGTTTTCAGTGGCTGGTTATAAATGTCTCAAACACAAACACCCCCCCTCTCCATTTATGCTCCTCTGCCATATCACCAGGGCCCGTTCCACCATCTGATAGTGGCCCCATGAGTTCAGCAGCGGTCCAGCCAGGAAAGATACTTCCCAGAACAAAGAATAGAGCAGTGGCCTGGCATTCCACTGCTGAGGAGCAACTGCCAAGCTGACTGATTGAAACCTCCGCTCAGCCAGCCCCCCCACTCACCCCCACCAACATCCTTCTTCACACCACCCCGCTCTTTTACCCCCCCTTACTCCTCTCACCCTGACCACCACAGGGACACATACAGCGGCGTGGAGAGCTATTGACCGCGTGGAGGAACCAGAGTTGATGAGCTCTCGATCCGAATGCAGGCGGCAGCACACAAACAAACCTGTCTGCCGGAGACTTTGGCTCACATTGACCCGACCTCATGGTCCAGGGTTCATCTGCTCCATGACATACTGCAGCCGCAGAGTCTCTCTCCATCGCTTATGTGCATGGCACGGAATATCAATGAGGATCAGGAGTGGCACGCCATCAGCGTCCCACTGAGAGCTTTTCTATGAAGACCTATAATGACAGGGTCATAATGGAGGAAATTTTGCATACGCTTTATAAAGTCATTGTGCTGTTGTCATGACTAAAATCCAAGTGGGAGACATTTCAGAAGCCAAACATGATTTTTTTTGTTGGATGTACCGGTGCAATGAGACCATGGTCTCATGGATGCGGGTTTGTGTCTGGTCTACTGGCTGGATGCGTCCATCTACAGTGCACACCGTATGTATGAATGCAGGAATGAAAGGACGTGTTTCCATGTGCGGCTGATGCCAGTTTTAGTTGAGCGGAAAACTCCGCAGCATTCCAGTTCATCCACGTCATCGTCTCAGGTCGCAGTACGCAGCCGCTCGCCAGACAGAATGTTATGTTGATACTGGACCATTCTCAGATCCTCGTTAGTGATAACATTTTAAACATCGAGTCGTTGAAAAGAAAAGGGGGAATACGTGTGCATCCATTGCTGAACATTGGAAACGCTCAATATAAAAATCCATTTCTGTTGGGCCGAAATTCAAAATGAAACGCAGTCTGTGACATCGAGGTGACCCCTCTTTCCCCCCAACTAGATCCCACCAGACTCACTACAACCAGAACTAACATCATTTCTCTCTCTCTGTGCCTAAACCAGGATACGATCGTGTTGCTAAAGCCTGTTGTGGCTTTCTCTCTGGATTGCCGTCGCTTCCTCTTCAAACAGTTTGACACAGGAAGACACTTGGAGATTTGATTACCCACAGCATGTTACCCTGCACAGATCCAGAGACAGGGGGGCCTGTTTCTTCTCTTAAAAAACACACACACTTTGATAATCGGGCGATTTCTCAAAGTCATTTTGAAATCAATTCTCCTCATGGCAAAGATCAAGAAACACGCGTCTCTATGTTTGTCTCTTGTTTCGTGTCTCATCCTCTCAAAGCTTCTGTCTTGAACAGTCTGTCTCACTTTAAATAAAAACTTAAATTAAAAACTTACATTATACTGCAGGTGTTGCAACATGAAAAAAAGTTAGACTATTGTTTACATGCACTTTGTTCTGTACAGTTTCATCAGGAAAAAAATAAGTTGGCGTGCACATCAGTTTGATTCATACAAAAGACCTGCAGGCCTCAGTTTGTAGACAAACTTTGTCTTCAGTTGTCCATAGAGTCTGGCTTGATGTAGCACATAGATGGAGCCAGGTTCTCCCTTTAATTAAAAAACAACCTCTTCCAGAGAGGTGACGCTGCTCCTTTCTATTACACAGGGAGTTTGGCATATGGATGCTAAGCTACAGTAACTGCTGCAAAAGTGTGTGGGTGTTCAGATGTGTCACAGTTTGTCTGTAGGTGTTTGTCACGCTAACAAACAATATCATTTCAAACCATCTGCCTTGTTAATGGCGGAGCATGGCGCTACCAGATGCCTTGATAGTAACCTCTGAAATTATGGACATCTGTATGTTTGCGAGTGTGTATGTGTTCGTGTGTGTGTGTGTGTGTGTGTCGGTGATGTTGGAGATTTGGTCCCATCTGCTTTTATTGTTTCTCGGCTTGACTGCTCTGCTTGCAGCAAACTTGTGTTTGATTTTGGAACGCACACCCACAGCAGCATACCTGCTGGAGAGCCTTTGCACGTAGGCACGCAGGCACGCACACACTCGCAGATACACAATGGGAAGTGAGTGACATATCCTAGTGAGTCTAGCGTGTGTAATTGGGACATTGAGCACAAATAGAAAACTCATGAAAGAGCAGCGATTGTTTTTTCAAGTGTCTTTGTTTCTTTTCTATTCAGGAGAATATTTGTGGATGAAGCATCATTTGTTTACTCGGTGATTACATGGGTTGCACCAAACTGTTTAACAATACGGACTAATTCTTTGTTTATGAGTTTTATCATATTCAATTTTACCACAGGGGATAGTTTTGCTCTGGTTTGTTTTGTGTGTGCGCGTTTATGTGTGTGTTATTGTGTATATTGAGTGTTATGTCCTCTGATGTCGGTGTATGCGTTTGTGAAGTGGCTTCTGGGCCCTCGGAGACATAACGCAGAGACAGGGGCAAAAGGTCAATAAACACACACACACACACACACACACACACACACACACACACACACGCTATGCAACAACACTCACCAGACATGCGGCATATGCATTCAAATGTCATTATTTCGTCGTTGTTTTTTTCCCCATCTAGTTCCACTAATAAAAAAACTGAATAGAAATGAACATTAAGTCAGAGCTCAGCAGAACCCGGGCCTGATTCCATCGCTTCTCCTTTTGCTTCTCATGCCTGCAATGTAAACTCAAACCCGCAGAGAGCCCACCGACACACACACGAGCGCACACATTCAGCCACGTGTATCGCAAACACAACACGTGTGGCGACCCCAGGGAGGGGCCAGCCTTATACTGCAAGAGTGGCCGGGGGCCAGGAGGGACCTGGCTCTGTCTCTCTTCATATTATTCAAAAGAATAAAGCTCTTTTTTTTTTTTCCTCCAGTAAATTGAAATTCGAAACAAAATGCCTATTAAGTGCTAAGAGACCTCCCCGGAGGAAAGAGCGCTGGCATTTAACATGCAGAGCCAGTGTTTAGCTCCAGTCCTTTCAAAAAGCCAAGCAGCCGAACCAATCTCCTCGAGAACGCCACAGCAAATTTCTGGCGGATGAGTTTCGGCCGCAGCTCAGATATACAAAGTGAAGCGAAGGCTTGGTGGTTTATCAGAGCAGCTATAGTGTTTATTCAACCAGGAGCAAACACGCCGGCTGCTTAATAACACTGGCAGCAGATATTTCCTCCGCCACATATACAGTACAAGAAAACCTGAACGCTACTGTATGACCCTCAGCGACGCTCCTGTCAACAGGCTCATGTTCACCATATCAGACCTTGTATGGCGATGATGGTTCAAATGGTATAAAAAAGTCTTTATGCGCGCACGACCTCCATTTAGTCGGCCCATTGTTAAAGTGAAAGAAATAAAATAAAGATGTGTTTGCGCAGAACAATGACGCGTTCACAACAGCGCGCTTCGCCTGCAGCTGAGGCCGTCCTCGATGGACCGGGGTTCAAGGGAAAGCACGGAGAACACGGTGAAAAAAGTCTGTAAGAGTCAGTGTCATGTTTTCTTCTCAGAAAGGCAACGGAGGGAGACGGAGAGGCAACCGTACTGCGTTTCCAACAAAATATGTTTATGTAGTTAGAGTCCGATTCTGCCAAATGTCTTTGGAGGATATGTAATTTATACCTGGCTCATATTAATGCATGCCTTTTTTTGGTCCAGTTCAAGCGGTGTGTGACATTCCTATACTGTAGAGGAAGGAAGTCTGTGTTTAGGCATGCAAAGTACACACACACACACACACACACACACACACACACACACGGGCTGACGGCTTCATTCTTACACAGTGTAGAATAAGCAGCGACTGTGGGCAAACATAAACACACTCAGTAAACATTACTTATTGAATCCCTGTGTGCCGCTGCTCAGTGACTACTGAACATAGTCTTTAGTTTTATTTGATGCCGATGACAGAGTGGATCCAGTGGCATCAGTCACATCAAAGACGTCGGCACGATGCACACATACAGTAACGCACACACACACACACACACACACACATAGGCGCACTGGCACATAATCTCACAAACCTTTATAGTTTGATCAGCGTCCTGATCTTGAGAGGAACTTGTCGGCCTCTCTCTACAGGAATGTGAAATGGCGGCGGGGCTCGTCGGCGGCGGTATCTCTGGCGTTCGCACAAAACGCAGCCACTGTGTATTCAGCGAGGAGGAGGAGGGCGGGAGCGTGACTTTATCAGGGGTCAAACGCTAGACCGGCTCATCACGCCATCTCTGTTTCTGTGTCTTTCCGTCTCTCCTTTCTCTTCGCTTTCCCCCCACACGGGACACTTCATGAGAAATAAGCATTGAAGCTACTCTGCTAAACAGAGAGCGAGAGAGAGAGAGAGAGAGAGAGAGAGAGAGAGGGGTTAGATGCAGGCCAGTCACCGGAGAGTGCTCTTTATTTCCCACAGGTCAGCTGACCCCCGTCTCTCCATTTTCCTGGGCATTCTCCATTCCCAGCCCTCCGCCGCTGAACAGATGTGTGAGTGTGTGTGTGCGTCTGATGCGACGGGCGTGACGGACATGATACATCTCATCACATGCTTCTCCTTAAAGGATTAACAGGCAGGCTTCCAGCAGCGTTTGATGCCAGTGCTCCTGGTGGGGACTGGCTATGTGCAGGCAAACGGGAAAATTCAATCACTGCCTGAAGGAGAGGCCGAATGAAACGCTGCTTCGCATCCGTTTCCGTGTTCATGGCTGTATTTCTAAGCTTTTGTCATGTGGCCGGCTGCATCTAAGCTCTGGAAACCTGGTTTCTAATTTCGAGAACGTGGCATTTGCATAGGTTTATGTCATCAGTGTCACTTACACATTTGACCACTGTTAAGTTAGTGATGTCATCCATATGGAGCGAAATATAAGTTCCCATCAGGACCACAGCCGAGCAGCATCACTGATCTCCGTTATGCTTTTTGTACTAACTACTATCACAAGTTCTCTGAGGACACGGGATTTGTACAATAACACTTTCCCATGAAGTCTGAAATGAGAAAGTCACATTCTCGTCCTGCTGTCTTTGATCGGTTTCCTTCATTTTCCTTTTGCACCATCTGATTGTTCTGTTTTCAGACGACATGGTGAAAAAAATGCATGTGGTTCATTAGTGAAGTATGAGGGCATTAAAAAAAAACAATATACCTTTCATGAACTCTGGAGTTACACAGACTGTAGGTCCTCAAATGAAGGAATAGATGAGTTGGCAGAAAAAGAGGACACGGTGTGTAACTGACAATCGTTGTGCGCGTGGTTTTCTTTGTGATTTCCATGTCGGTGCTAGCGTATACCGTGGATGTTTACACCGTGCTGGACATCTGTTCGTGCATTTACGCCTCAGAGGATATTACCATGTCGATACGTATCTCCTAAAAACATCTGCCTGAAGAAAAAAAAATAAAAAAAACAGCCCGGTCCCAGGCTCAATAACACAATTGTCAAATACACTGGAGTGTGGCTCACAAAGCTTGCCAAGATCTGAAGGGAAGATCCCGATGTCTTAATTTGATCACAGCGTTACCTTCTCCATTGCAACCAGTATGAAAACAACTGCCTGGGACCTCTGGTCTCAGTGTTGATTGTATATTTCCTAACTTATTGGGTTTGCTACATGTGGTATTTATGACAGCAGGTCTATGCATGTGCAGAAGGAGCTAATCGTCTCCTTAGTGTATTTGACACATTGATACTGAGCCTGATGAAGCAGAGGACGTGCAATTACTTCTTTACATCCGGTGTGGTACATGATGACATCTTTACATCAAACTGTGGAATCAAACCTAGCCACTCTCGTGATACATGAGTGCACTGGTGCTTGTATGCCTCGGTCTGCTGTGGGCATTTTGTGTGTGTGTTGCTGCTGTGGGCCCCAGAGAGGAAGCAGACAGCGGCTGAGAGAGAGAGAGAGAGAGAGAGAGAGAGAGATAAAGGGAAAGAACAGCAAGGAGGGGAGGTGAACTAAAGCTGCATGAAGAGTGCATCAGGGCACAGAGCCAGTGAGAGCCACACAGTCCGAACACAGATACACCATGTTCAACACACACACACACACACACACACACACACACACACACACACACACACACACACTCACAATCCTGCAAGGTACCACAACAAAACCCAAAGAAATTATTACTCACAAGCACGTGCATATTTATTCTGCTCAAAAACACATGAACAGAAAGACGAAAAATAAAATGTTGTTGATAATAGTGATAATGAACAATGTAAAAAGAATTTATACTTTATTTCCATTGGAGGAAAAAAATGAACGTAAAACTTTATGGACGACTGATGTGACTGACAGGGAGGTGACGGGGTTAATTCCAGGGCATCCTTTCCCTGATGTCAGTGTGATTTCTGTGTTTTAAAGGAGAGTGATGCTGGAGAAGCGAGCTAACAGCTATCATTTGAAACACCCTTTATAAAGTCACGTCTTACACTCATAATGTACTGTCGCCCGCCCACAGGGAGGAGGAGGGAGAGAGGTAAAGAGAGGTTTTACTGCAGGGCTGTGACCAGTCTATTGTTTCTGATTGGCAGGTGTTACACTCAGGGTTCGTCTGAAACGGTGCGGCTGAGGTACCTGTGGTTTTCCCTCGGTTCACTCCGAGATGGTTCTATTACTGCCATGTCACACCTGTTTGAACCGGTCTGAACCTGTCGTGAAATGATGCCAGCTACTGACGAATTCATGGTCCCAAATGGTTGGCGGACTTTTTCTCCAGGGCTCCCCTGTGCCCGTTTCACCAAAACAACGTTTCACGCAAAGATAAAAACTAACATCAACTTTATTTGCTACAAAGAAAAGCTGTATTCAGGTTTGAAAAATGCATTTCTTAAATACTCAGAGTACAAACGGTGTTTTTTTTTAAAAACTCCTTGAAGAGGCCAGCGGCTAAAAGGTTATGGCAGAAAGGCTATGTCAGTGTCATGACGCTTAATGAGTAAATACACCGTCTGTTCGGTTTTGAATCAGGGTTGGAGGTCACCGCTGAGGTTAAGTTTAAAAGGTCAGCAGGTTACAATCGTTATTTTTGGGCCTCAGTTCACAGCCATTCATCGCAGTGTGCCCGTATGAGGGGAAGGTCATTCACTGTTTCGATGAGAAGTAATGGGGGAAAGCCGCGTGGCTGGTAAATGGCAACCCAGAGATTTTTTGCGTAAGGTCGTGCATTGACCTTTGACACAGCAAGTGTCTGAGACTGACAGCGCAGGACAAGACAGGAAGTAATGCTCCTCATGCCAATCAGTGATATTTTCATTGAGCGGAGCAAACAGCCTTGTCAATGCACTCTCTCTGATTAGCTGACCTAATCACTGATGGTATGGCCCATTGACTGGGAGTCAGCGTGCTCATCATAAGGGCCATAAATGAGGAGATGTATCTCACATTGATCTCTGTCTCCGGGGGCAGCAGAGTGCTGTTAAACAACAGGAAGTTCTCCGCATTATCAGAACAACAGAAAGGGAGCTAATACCCTCTGCCATTAAATGCCTTTTGTCAATGAAGGTCTTTGCAGTTAAATAACTGTGGGAATCTCGGTCCCAAGGTAAAAAAAAAAAAAACTTGTGATTTCTCCAGTCTGCGAAGTCACATGACTCCTGTGATTCAAGAAGCAGGCAAATCCAGGAATGCGCAACTTGAAATCACAAATTTCCAAACCACTTGAGCAGCATAAGCCGAGCTCTTCATAGCTCAGCCGTTTAAGCCTGAGGAGAACAACAGGGATATTAACGAGCAAAACAAAGGCGCGAGGAATGTTAATCTATGACGTCGCCCCCGCCTGGCAGACGACTCCCGCTGCATCTGGGTGGAAGTGAGATCTTAAATCATGAAATTACATTAAGTTTGAATTGGAATTGTTTGATTTAATGCTAAAGCAGATGAGAGTTGAGCTCAGACCTTTAACCTGCCACCAATCATTGAAATGACTCGTTTCCATTGGCTGTTCATTTAACCGCTGTCTGTCCTAGTTTGACTTCCCTCACTTCACTCATCGTCTCAGCTTCATATTAATGAACTTTTCTTTCTTTCTTTCTTTCTTTCTTTCTTTCTTTCTTTCTTTCTTTCTTTCTTTCTTTCTTTCTTTCTTTCTTTCCTTCCTTCCTTCCTTCCCTCCTTCCCTCCTTCCTTCCTTCCTTCCCTCGCCCTCCGCAGTATGATTGACACGAGTGCGGTATATTTTACTGGCGTGTAACAACATGCTTTTAAACCAATAGATATTTGGATGCAGCTTTGGCTCGGGCGGCGGCACTCAGCAGTCACTTTGCTACATCAGCTTAGTTGAATTTAAAAAATATTTATTGTTGTTTAGTTCGCATCTGAATGCGGGCTTATGATGTTTACTGAGAGCCTGTGATATTTCTCCTGAGGAGGCGTAAAATCAATATCTTCTAAATAAACCTGAGTGGCGTCTGGGCTCCGGCGGCTGTTTGTTACAGCGTTGTCATTCAGTGGAGCCTGCGAGCGTTGCGAGGTCTGATGGAGAGTCATTCATCCAGACGTTTCTGACAGCCACCAACCTGCTGCTGATATGAAATAGCGTCTCAATAGCTTGTTATTGACTCTTACAGTGTTTTATCATTTACTTTAATAAGTGAAATCAAATTGTGGACGCGGGCCAGGCCGAGTGTGTGTGTGTGTGTGTGCACGCCGCGGGTGTTTGTGTGGCTGTGCCGGTTTCTATGAGTATGAAGCGGAGACAAAAGAGGTAAATATGAACGTCCATTTGTTATCTCTCTGCTGCTTCAGTGGATAAACAGAGTGTGAGGTCATTGGTATGCAGCCTGGGACGGGGCACAGAGGACAAGGCGAGGCCCGGCTGGATCCCTTAAAGATGTTATTAATGGGCACGGGCACACACACACACACACACGCACACACACACACACACACACACGCACACACACACACACACACACACACACACACACACCCTTCTTGTGATGCATAACTCAGTGGTAAGCCTCTTTCTGTGTTCTGTCACAAGAGATGTGGAGCAGAAAGCAGAACTGGGTGACTTTATAATCCCGGCTGTATTTATACTCCACCCTACTGACATCTGCACTCTTCATGCTGCTCCTTCCCTTTTCCTCTCTCTCCCTTTCTCTCTCTCTCTCTCTTTCCACTTCTCCCTCACACACGCACATATCTGATTTCTCACATCTTTTTTTTTTCCCCTTCTCCCATCATGTTCCTCCACAGGCTCTTGTTCTTGTTTTGTGGTTCCAGTGCTTTTCTCATTACCTTTTGAGTAAAGCGATAAAATGCCCCAGCGCTTTCTGCTTAGTCTCCAACTAAGACACCAACGTTTTATTTATTTTTTTATCTGACTCTTTTTGCTGTCTTTCTTCATTTCTCTTCACTTCATCGACTGCACACGCGGAACCTTAAACCTTAAATCTCAATATAGATTTAGCTTTCAGAAGTGGCAGTGTAGCAGATATATTTCTAGTCCTGTGTACAACAACCCCAGTCCACATTGTTTCTCTCTCTTTGGATAAAGTCTTTGCATATTTCTCATTATGCTTTATCCCTTTCCATCTCTGCTGCTTCTGTTTATTGGCCACATTGCATTTCTGCAGCAACACGGTTTGTTTGTTATCCTTTATTATTCTAATATACTTTTTCACTTTACGAATCTGGAAACGAGTCTAAACCTCCAAAGTCTTTGCCTGTTCCTTATTACCCATTATAAAGCAAGGGCCCTTATGGAATTCAAGATGTGCTGAGTTACTTTTCATGATTACAATAAATGCAGCACTTGTTTTTATAGCCCACACCACTGTACTTGGTTAATAAAAAACGAGTTTGACTCGTTTAACAAATTCCTCCCGGTATGTGCGTTGATTACCGGCTTTAAGCGCGGCTGTAAAACCGCCTGATGCAGTAGCCTTGTGTTGTTGTTATTAAAATGATATTTAACCGATGATTAAAAAACTTTTCGTGGCATTAGTCATTCTGCTGGAATGGTTGAGCTATGACTGCGCCCTTGTACTTTACAATGCATATGAAGGCGTTTTGCTGAGGTTTTAGGTTTGTAAAATTTGGGGTAAGCCGAAAGCTTGAAAGCCTTAATTGTCCCACATCGAAATTCTCCTCCAGCGCCGCCGCTGACTGTCGTTATTCATCAACAGGTTAATACGCTGGCATGAGTGTGAAAGAGCAATATGCATCACTGGCAACAGACACATTCCTCTTTGTTACTTATCATTTTTTATTATCTTATTTTCTGCCTTATTGATTTCTCATCTCCCTCCCCGCGTTCCCGGCTCTCCCACCACCTCCCTCCCGTCGCCGCACAGAGGCACCGACGACTTAAACAACCTGTAAACCCAGATAAGGAGGCCGAGCGCACATCTCACTCTGACATATATAGGGTCATTTTTTTTACAACTGGTTTATACAATCTTTGCCCTTTTACTGCTTCTCTTTATTTTGTTTGCGCTCGCAAATTGAACGGCGACTTTTTACGTCTGTCAGCTTCGACAGAAAAAGGTCGAAGGGGTCACAGGGTGTTGGGCGCGTGCGCGTGTGTTAAAGTCTGAGTTAGAGATTCTGTTGTCGTAAAAACACATCAGAAGACGCAGACGTCCCGCGGACCCTCGCTCCCACACACACTGTGAGATTTTATTGGACACTTCTCCGCGTCCTGTTTGCACTGCCTCATCTGACTGTGCGAGGCAGAGCAAATGAGTCACAGACAATGAGGCAGTGAGGGAGGGAGATTTACACATCTGTAGAGTAACGGGGTAACAAGCACTTAAGCTCGGGCAGGGGCAGTGGAGGGGGCGCGGCCTCCTCTCGTTAACTTTAATAAAACACTCCCCCAGTCGATGGCCCCGGCTGTAAAACTCCTGCATCTGACACTCTCCGGCTTCACCCATACTGTATGTCTCCAAACTTTCCCTTTCATAGTACACACATTCACACACAGACACACACACACACACACGCCCTGAAAATTTATCCTTGTCCTCTGTTTCCACCCTTAATGCAGTCATTTCCAAAATTTGGTCCAAGAATGATCCGTTTCCAAGTTGAGGCCGTTTCAGATTTGGTTTTATTTTGCCGTTCTGCAAGAGCTTTATTTTGAAATGATGTGTATGACTCTGTCAAAACACAGACAAGCCCAGTCACCAATTAGAATAATAATAATTACAATTATAATATTTTTAAATTTATATAGCAATTTTCAAACCTATGCACAAAAGATGAAATGAGGTTGAAATTAATTACAGAGTGAAACTTAGATGCATAAGAACATATACATGAACTCCATATAATGCCTAATCAAAAAAATTGCCATGTATAATGGAAAGTAATAGTAATACAATACAATAGTAAAAAAAGGGTTTTATTCTATGGTGTCCAAGCCAGCAGAATCAGGACAAAGCATGTAGCCTGTAGCCAGTAATACGTCATTTGTCACATGAAGAAAAGCTTTTTCCACACTGTGTAACTTTTAAAAAAACCACTGTGGGATTTTTTCCCCCCTGAAATATTATTGTTCCTTGACTTCAAGTCAAAACCACAATATGTAACACTTGAAATAAATGATAAATGGGGAAGAGGCCAAACGTTCTGTGTGTCTGCTGAATCCAGTGTGGGCCCCTTTCAGAAGCTGCTGAGCATGTGCCATCGTACAGAGGTCGGGCACACATCCAGAGGAGAGGCGGCTGTTTATAATAGTTAGCAGATGACATGCGATGGCATCCATTACTCGTTTCCAGATTTTTTTTTTTTTTTGGAGCGAGTGTCAAGTGGGCATGATGGCGTGCCCACATGTGCCACGATGTCAAAAAGATCCCGTAGCAACATTGGAGAAAAACAGTCGGGAGAGTCATTGTGCATAATTCGCAAAAAAAAAAAGGAAAATGCTTGATCGTGAGTTTGCTCCAGTGTTTTTTTTTCTTTTTAAATGAAGAAAACGATGCACTTATGATAATCAGCTGGTGATGAGAAGACGTTTGTTACTTTGCACTGAGAGGCTGCAGAGGCGGTTGTTTTTTGTAGGTGACTGACTGGGTTATTAATAGTCCTGACTAGAATGTAAGGAATATGCTGGACTGCAGAAACATCACTGTGAAATGTGTCAGCCTCAAACCACCGTCATGTTTCCACCCCCACAATTTATTCTAATGTTGTAATAAATCTTTAAATGATTGGTAGTGATTCCCACTTTCTCTCTGTTCTCTTGCCTGTTCTCTTTCAGTGTGAATATCATTTTTTTATAGTGAGTCATATTTTATCCAGTTGTTGCTCTTACTGTCGATTTCACAGTTGTACAAGTTGAAGCTTTGATCAAGTTGTATAGGTACACACTTTTATTTTATATTTATTTTGTACCTACCTTTAAGTGTTTGTGCATCATTTATATATAAATATGTCAAAGGCTCCTTTGCATTAAAGTGGGTCTGGGACAAAAGAATACGAAAGGTAACGCTAGGTTGGATGTAATAAGACAGAGGTGAAGGAAAAGACGAGTAAGATGTTAATGAGGGAAAACCTGGAGGTAGACAGAGTAATTAGTTAGGAAAGAATAGATAATGGATGTGGACCTAAACAGAGGAAGGTATGGAGGTATGGAGATGGAAGGAGGAAGAGAATGAATTCATCTGTTTGACTACTGTATGTACTCCAATATAAAGTCCTCTCACAGAGGTCATGAAGGGTCAATGCTCATAATCTAAGTGGCACAGATGATTGGCTGGTGAGAGCCAGGCACGTCTGTCATGTGACATGACAACTGATTGATTGGGTTGAGTTATGAAAACCCTGCTCCTGAAACTGCACAATATGTCGCCCACACATCCACATCCACTCGCTCCCCTCAGCCTCCAGATCAGCTTTTAATTGCAGCAGAAACATAAAATGGCTCAAGTTCGTCTGATGAGACTGAAAAATGACTCTTGAGTGGGCCATGAGGGTGCTTTCCTCTTAACGCTTAATCACACCGCAGCCACCAGCACTGCACCGCTGTGGACATCCGAAGCGTGCAGCACGCTGGTGGTTACTCAACGCTGCACTCATCACAGAGGCTAACGCTTGAAGTCGCGTCTGATGAATCTATACACGGTGTAATCGCTGGGCGTTGGTTAAATAACGTGATACAAATGGTCTAATTGAGAAGGAATAGTGAGGGGGATGGGAGGCAAGGGAAAGTGGCCATATTCCTAACATGCCAGTTTTAATGAGCATGGACAACCTGACGGCTGCTTATGGCTTAAACAGATGTTAATCGCTTAATCAGATAAGAGACTGTGCCCTTATGAAGTTTAATATATGGGCACACGCGTGTTCACATGCAGACGTGCTGAGTGACGCAGTGGGCAGGGGGGGTGGGGTAATGGGGGGGTGGAGCTGATTAATAAGTCGGGATGCGATGCAATCTCCATTTTTATTAAGACGATGAAAGACATAAGACGTTAAGCCGCGCACACATACACACACACACTCAGGGTCACACATGCAGTCGGGCCCGACGCGGGGAATTTGCTCTATGTGCGACCACACACATGTAGCAGAAAGAGGGAAAGGTGACACAGTTTTAAAGGCTAGGACAACACATAACGACACGCGCTGTGTACAAAGAGGCAGACGCGTCTCTAAATGACCACAGTAACCTGGAAATGGTCAGAAAGGACGTGTGGGAGCACGAGGCCCAGGATGGAGTGAAGAACAGTTCCTGGCCCAGGAATCATGAACACGACGAGCGCAGATGGAGCAGGCAGATGGTTTCATTTGTGACGGGGCTGCCACGGTGCTTGATGGGTAATGGATATTACTCTGTGGAGCCCAGGGGCCGTCCTGAGGACATGTCGATAAGAGGAGCCGTTTAGCATGGGATCCTTTAATTGTTCAGGTTGGGATTCATTGGGAGTAACTTGATGCTTTGCCCACCTGCACTGGTTCTGACTTCACTGAATTCCATATAGAACATATGTACACACATGTATACACATTATCATTATCCCCTTCCTGTGTTTAACTAGATAACAAATTGCTGATTTATCCGTTTATTTGGGAAATGACTCCATATAGCTCATTGTCTGGCAGTGTGTAATTCATTTCTTGTCACTGGCTGACTGTGGAAAACATGCGGGTCACACCGGGGAAACCCGATTTTCCAGCTCTGTTTAAATGCAATGTGAGTCTTCTGCGGGTTAAATCCGGGAAAACTGCAACAATAACTGGACCCATAAGTTAATAACAGTACTTGGCTGCACGGACCATGACAAACGAGTTTGAAAGAACAGATAGATGGAGACAAGATAAAGTCAGAATCTCGTAACTGCAGTGATGTTTGTATATAAACGTTTGTCTTGTCCTATTTTTTGCTAACTGCCAACTGCCAACTTTGTGAATGCATGAAAGAAAGACAGCTGGGGCAGCACTGTTATTCTTTTATATATATATATATACTGTATCTTTGGAAGTGTAGCCCAGAGAAGTCTCATGCTGCCCAGTTAATAAGAAACAGAGGAAGACATGCCTGTTTCTGTGTGTGTGTGTGTGTGTGTGTGTTTGTGTGCACATCGCAATCGTGCATGTTCGTGCAGGCTTGCTTGTCGTGTTTGTGTTAATGCCTACACCAAGCATGATGGTGTGCAGGTCTTGCATAGGTTTTGTGCATTAATTGGCAAAGTGTTTATGTATGTTTGTGTTGTACATATATATATTTGTGTATTTATCCTTGTCTACAGCTGCACATTAAATACTGCATAGGTATGTTGCAATGAAAGGAGTTTTTTATACTGCTGGAACTTCCTGTTGTGTTCCTCCTCTCCTCTCCTCTCCAACCCAGCAATTTGCCTTGATCCATATTGACTGCTCTTCCATGACCTCACTCCATAGGGTCCAGCACTGAGGATTTACTCTGAGACAGCCAATCTAAACAACCTGATTTAACTTCTTTTCCTCCGTATGACTGTGTGTGTGTGAACGCGTGCGTGAGACACAGACAACAAAAGCTACCTGGAGGTACTGAGATATAGATATAAATGTAGCAGAGCAGCTCACATGTATATGTGAGCAAAGCCCTTTTTTACTGTCGGCATTTGACATGATGAATGAGACAAAGTTAAAAAGTCAGAGATAAAGCAAACCCCCTGTTGCTTCCTGGAAGCCCCCCAGCCAGACCATAAAACGTCTTTTCCCTTCCCCAACCAGTCACTGACTTCATACGTGCAGGCCTGTCCATGCACCAGCCGTGCACATACATATGTGTGTGTGTGTGTATGTGTGTGTGTATACAGTATATAGTGTAAGAGCAGGTTTAATGGGGGTGACCTGTTATAAAGTTGGCTGCACAATAAAGTGGCCAAACGCAAACAAAAGCAAAGTTAGATGATGAAGGGAAAAAAAAAATCATTAAGTGAAAGTGTTCACGTGTTCACTGAAAAACTTTTTCTCGCCTGCAGCCACAGTCATCTGTCGGGTCTTTGTACACAAATGTGTGTATGTGCATGAGCAGGGTAGGCCGCATAGATGCCTGTGAATGTGTGTGTGTATATGTGTGTGTGCGTGCAGATTGTATGCGGGTGTGTGGGTTGTACCACCAGCTGGGTCAATTTCTATCTCTTTGCTTAATTAATGGTTTGCCTCTGGCACCACTGTGCAGAGAGCTCCGATCTGTCTGCTCCTGCAGCTTTCGCGCTCGCTGCGCTGTGTACACACAAACAATGCTGTGTTACGTCATTCCCACACAGCCCAACAGGTGCACGGATCCCTGCGCAGGAAGACAAGGAGAGAACCAACAACAACAATGCACTTCTCACTCGTCTTGCATGCTAACGACAGATGAATGACACAACGGACACTTGTTGCAGTGCAGAAAAAATGCATGTTGTAACAGTTTGTGTTTCACATGGATTGAGGCATTTATGTAAACCTTAATAACTTAAGGGAAAAAACAGGGGCATTGCAAAGAAAAACTTTGGAAAAGATCTGAATTTGATTGCATTTTTACGCCCTTGCATCACATCCTTCCTTTAATGACCCTCATGCATTGTCTAACCTCTGGCCATTATTTGTTTTTGCACTGCCAAAACATTTCCTTCTTTCCCCCTCCACTCCGCCATCACCGTCAAACTCCAATCAATCTGTCCTCTCCTGTTCAGCCACGGCCCTGTGATGCGGATGCAGCCCTTGTTGCGGTGTCCATGCATTGTGCCCTTGTAGGAGGAGACATCTGATTCACCATGACTGCAGGCCGCGTTCTGGGTGGTGTGCTTCTTCCCGTGCGGCGTTATGAAGATGCACATGTTTAAATTTATGATCATCTCTCGCGTCAGAGTCAAGCTTCGCCCGTGTCTTCCATATAAATCGCCTCATTCACCGTTTCTCTCCATTTTTTTTTTTTGGTTCCTCTTTCATCTTGCTGGTGCTGTCAGAGTTTACCCACATGCACGCTAACACCCGCTGTCGGCACACACACAGACACGCACACACACATGCACACACACACACACATGCACAGTCCTGTGTGGCAGGCACTGAAGTGAAGAGTCACACAAGGTTTGCGGGACCCTTGGAGCGCCAGGGAGAAAATCCCCAGCTGATTCCAGTTAATACCAGAAAAACAACATTAGACGTGGCGTGTCTGATGTGCGATTGTTTCACAGGCACAGAGAGACCATCTGAAGTATATCCTGTGTCAAGTCAGAAAGGGAAGAGGCGATAAATCTCTCTCTGCTTTGTCAGACTGTGATTGGTCCATTTGGGCTCAGCCAGGGGAAGAGTGAGAGAAGAGCTGACTGTGTGCAAAACAGTGAATAACCAGATTTAATAGATGATGGTAATACTGGGGCTGGTGATTTGTGCTCAGCGGAAATGACAAAAGTAGTGAGCTGTAATAAAATATGTCACTCCAGATGGAATGCAGGGGAAAAGTGGTCAGAGAGTTTCTCTTATGTGGAACAAACCCAACAAATGAGAAGATAAATCAGGTTGTTTGTCTTCGCCCTCAGCGACTCACACAAGTCATTTCTTTTCAACTCAGCCACCAAACGGGTAAAAAAATTATATATATTTAAACCCATATATATATATATATATAATACATACATATATATATATATATATAATACATACATACATATATATATATATATATAATACATACATATATATATATATAATGCACAACAGGGTAATGTCCCACTTTCTGGCAGCTGCAAAGTATCCAACGGTGCTGTAATACAATCAGTAAACTGTAAAATAACGCTGATAGCTGAAGTTTGGACAAGAGCATGGAAACGTAGAATAAATTAAACTGAATTTCAAACCCACAGACGCACTAAGAGCTGAAACTTTTGAAAACAGACGAATTCAGGTTAAACGTCTCAGATTCATAAAGTATAGAAGCATTCATCGGTTTATTTTGGGTCAGTCCATCTCAGAATTCCAAGGAAAAAAAGGACATTTAATTAATAATCAGTATTTTAGAATTGCAGCAACTGGAGGTTTGAAAACTGTTTATTTGTTGGTTTATTGTTATGGCAGCAATTAATACACATCACTGTGTGACAGCGACCCCCCACTACTGTATTATATACACTAATGCAAATGACCAATTACCATGTGGCATGTACTCCTGCCACAAATGTTAGCGTCGTTCAATGATTTGCATAATGAATTGGCTTGTTTCCTGTGGTCGGCAATACATCTCTCTCCCTCTCTCTCTCCCTCTCTCTTCTTTTCCCTCGCTCTTCCACCAACCGTTCCCACCTTCACCACAGGGCCTGAAGTGCAAATCCATTGGAGAGCTGTCACTGCTGCCCGTGTTACTGCTCCACAGTGGCAGGTGGTCCCATGTCCTGCCCGGGGCAAGGAAGTGAGAGACTGAGAGAGAGAGGGAAGCTGGTGAGATATCGCTACAGGTGAGGAAGTAAACATACTTCATGGGTGGCAGCGAACAAATCAAGACACGCTCCTGCTCATTTATCTTTTGAAAATGATCCATCCGTCTCCGTCTGCGTTCATTGTGGCGTTTCTTGAGGGACGTGTGAGTGATTGACGCGACAGAAGCCCCGGTTTGTTTTACCGCTGCTCAGACATGACACATGCCACTGCACAGGGAGATGTGAGGCCTCCTCGCCGTAATGCATGTTCACATTTCCACCTCCGGGCAAACATGGCGCGATGCAAAAATGTTCTTTTCTTCTTTGTCCTGTGTGAACTTGTACGCTACACAAATGCAGTTTGTGTGGGAATTTATCATCTGGATCGCAACAACGTTACGTTTAATGGTCTTTACAGATTATTACTGTAGTTTTTCATCCGGATCATAGCGTAATGCAATAATTTAATGAGGCGGCGTCCCTGTCCAAGACATTACCTTGTCATCTGGAGCCTTTGATGGAAATGTTAAATATCCTGTCCTCGGAATATGTTTCTGATGGACACCAGGTGTGTTTTCATGGAAGTGCATTAGCCCTCACGCGCATGTAGCATTTTGCAATGGTGCAAATGGTGATACGTAAAGAAATCTACGGCCCTGACCTCACATTCACTCCTGTCTCAGGTGAGCCTGAGACAAGTGGACAGGGCTTAGTACAGGAGCGAGCGCTCCCAGGATGCATTGAGGAAGCATCTCAGATCCCGTCACTCAGAACATATTTATATGTGCAGGTCTGGGATGCATATGGCTACGTTCTCTGACTGTAGCAGTGTGAACAGAGGCCGGGACAAGGTCGGGCTACTCAGCTAACCTCTTCTGGCCTGCTAGAGCTACACCAACAATATGTTTACACCATCCATACATTGATTTTATGTGGCAGCTGCCACAGTATCAACACTATTTGCCACACAGGCTATTGATTTGTATTGACTTTGCTATATTTTTTTACAGTTGCGTACAAACTCTCTCCCTCTCTCTCTCTCTCTCTTACTGGTGGTCCGGCGTGAAGTATGTCGAGATGTGTTGTGACTTGACTTATTTCGAGCCATCAGTTTGTGGCTGGATCATTTAAGACACATGATAATACCAGGTAGAAAAAATATTTAAAAAATGCCTCCTTTCTCCACTCCACTATTTTCATCCTGATTTTCTAGTCACTGACAAGTTTTTTTTAATTTAAAAAAAAAATCCCTAATCAGAGCGCAATTGGCAAAGATGTGATTAGAGAGAAATGAAATGAAAAAGTTATTTTTACACTTGGGAAGAGTTGTGCTGTCTGTGTAAGAGCCTCTCAGCGGTGGCCATTGCAAAAAAAAAAATATCAAAAAAAAAAAACAGTAATTATAACATGAATGTCTGATTGAATCATTGTTGATGCAAACGCTTTAGTTTTTGTTTTGCTTTTTTCATCGCGCTAGTGTTGAAGTGAACAACAAATGTATTCAAAGCACATAATGAGAGGCTTTTTGTGATGCTAATGATCTGGTTGGTAAAGTTGCTGATTGGCAGAACGGCCCTTTAGGCAATGATATCCATTTGCGAGGCGAGTGAAGGAATGCTATTCTCTCTATCGGACAGATCTCTCCTTCTTTTTCTCTTTCTCTGTCTCTGTGCTGGAAGCTCAGTGGAGGCCCGGCCTGCTTGGCCTCTCTTTCAGCGAATGTCACAGCTAATTATGACAAGCTCCTTGTTCCTTAACAAGTCAGCACTGGTTCTGTTAGGTCTGTTTGACTGGGTCCTACAGATGAATTGGGCTCCAATGACCTCTGTGCACCTAGGGGGTGCTGTATGAAGGTAATTGCTCCAATATCCTGAGCTGCAGGGATATATGGTTCTGACAAGTCGGTATTAGTCAAACATGGCAGTTCAGAGGGCGGCTCTGTGTTCTGCTGGCCAGCAGGTGTGTGGGAGTCTGGTGGGTGTACATGTAACACGGATACATATCACACAGAGATAATCAGGTTTTGTAATATGGCTGTAGTTTTTCTGCGCCTCACACAACCTCTGGGGGAGAGTCCTGTGCAAAAACCGGACACTTTCCAAAATACCTTAAGAGCCGTGCCAAAAACAAAATTAAAAGCCTCTGATGGTTCGGCTCGTCCAAATCAAAACATACTTTTTCAATTACATTTCACGAGGTCTTGCCGTCAGATAGTGTTGATTTTATTTGTCCAGATTTGGAGAAATCCGTTTGTGAGGTTTAATGTCACCACCCAGTACAGAGTGTGGTCATTGCATTGGAAAAAGAATGTGCACGTATTTTCAAACTGAGGCGCTCTTTTCCAGGAACAACATCCTTGTTACTCCGGATAATCCACAGATCTTGCTGTGGGATACGTCAAAACCTGGGCGCATGAAACCTAAACTAGCTTTCAAATGTTTTTAGTATGTTTTCATCCACATTTTGCACAGATTTTTTTATTTAGTTATTTTTTTATAGCAAACTTGTAAGTTGTGTTGACTAACTTGGTTTTGCTGCCACAAATCCTGAAACAAATACGCATGTTCCACTGGTTCTAATCATTGTAATTAAAATGTCACACTGCAGGAGTACAGGGCCTTACGCTATGATTACATCAGGATGGCAGTGACTTTGTTCCCTGGTCCATGTGTTTTGGAGGTGCCGATCCACCGCCTTGGACTGCACTTTAGTTTCCTCCAAGTCACTGTGATTGATGTTGCGTTTGGGGAAACTGGAGTGACCTCACATTTGCCTGGTTTTTATCAGTCGACAGGACTCTGAGTGATGACTTTGTATTTCACAAAACACTGAGGAGAAAACTGATGACATCACAGCACAGGTGGAATGGACTTCAGTTCAGAAAACTGAAAGTCATAAGTCATGGCAACAGGTAGGAATAGTTTCTATGCACACACACACACACACACACACACACACACACACACACATATACACGTATCTTCAACAGTGTGGTACCCCATAATTTCCAGAGGCTGTGTTTTCGCTTCTCTGTATCTATGCATCTGTTAATGTCAGTCTTTCTGCTTACACGTGTTTAGGTGTGCGCAGTCACTGAAACGTGAATCCGTGCGACATGTCATCGTAATGGATTTGTGAGTGCATGTGTCTGTGTGTCTCGCCAGTTGTGTGCAGCAAATGCGTGCGAAGACAACTGGCAGGAGATCTGATGGAAGTTTACCCCGAGCTCTAATGTGTCCTTCATTCCTTCCATTAAAAAAAAAAAAAGAAAAAAAGAGAAAAGAAAGACAAATTATGAACATGAGAAGGAAATGGTCTATCTCGGTGACTGAGTGATATGTGCAGGGGAGGGGGGGCGGGGGGGATTACTGTGGCGTCAGGGGGATATAAAACATTCTCATGTTCATACAGACAGTCAGAAACGTATGAATGACATAATGAGGCCAACGTTCGCCAAACAAAAACACGTAAAAATCATGTTGTTTTGTTGAGGTTTGATGTTTGTAATAACGCCCCTGGAATGAAAATGCCCTGCATATCCCACAGCTGGAGAGATTCCTGCATATGCAATGTGCATAACAAATAGCTCCTCATAAATACAGCAGGGCCAATCTCTTTGTCAATAGGCTGTCGGCCATACTCTCTGTGGCAATTGTATTTCTCATTATCAGGTATTCCTGTTGGGAGAGAATGATCTTAATTTGATCAGTGTCATAAGCCCTCTCGCAGGCCTGGATCTCCGCTTATCCTTTTATGTGCAGAATTACAAATGGGCCGATTAGAAAACTTTCCATAATGGCGGTGAGAATTAGCAGGCTAAGCATACACTAATGCTATTGTACCCTCATCAATGATGTATCGCCGAGCTCGTCAGCGGTGGCTTTTTCCACAGAGCAGCACCCGCTGGAGAACGAGAGAGCGAGAGAGGGCGAGGGAGAGAGAGCGAGGGAGTGTATAGTTTGAAAAGAGAATCAACTGGTATTAATAAGAGATTCATGTTCTTCGGGCTCGAGCTGACACACGGCACTATTATTCTGTTCCTTTGCTTTGAACGCGTCCGGCTATTAGCTTTGTCCTGGGCCTATGAATCTATATTTTCTTTCGACTGAAGAGCCATAAAGGGACAGGGGAACATCAATTTCTTCCTGGGACTTCAAACAGAGACCGGAGGCCCCCGTAGAGCCCCACGGCTGCTGCTTTGCACACTGTAGCCGGGGATATCAAAGGCTTTTCCACATTCATAGCTATAATGAAAGAGCAGACGGAGAGTACAAAAGAGGAGTCGATAGTGGCCCACCCTCTCTCCTCCCAGCTTTTTCCGTCTCGATTGTGTGTAAGTATTACTCGGCGTTGAGGAGAGCCTCTCCAAATCGCGGCCCTCGTTGCAGAAGCCATCAGAAGCACCATTCACATTAGGGACGGGACAATGTGCTCATAATATCTATATCAGCGGTGTCCTGTCTTAATTCACTTTTATTACATCCATTCATAATGCTCTCATAATGATGAGATGGATCCCAGCCAGGGGATTTTCACAGTGTCACCTTTATTATCACACACACTGTGATTTGTCATTCGCGCCTCCACAGGTCCCCGTAATGAGGATAAGTTAGGCGTCTCTGAATTAGATCTAAGGATAAAGCGCCACGACGCTGCGTGTTCTTGATCATTAACCCTGCGTTTGCCCACTTGAAGTCATACACTTAAGGGAAATAAATGGGAAGAGCTTGGTTTAAAGCGGCAACGAGACAGGATAACTCAATATGGCTGTATGTCGCTTATACATCAAATGCACACAACACGTTGAGGTTGTGCACACAGATGTTGTACGCATGTGGACACAGAATTATGTACTTTGTGGTAGTAAAGTTAGTAACACACATGCATCACAAAGCTGGAGCCGATGCCAGTAGTGTGCAATGGGATAAAAGATTCCACAGTATCAGCCTGGCCAGCAGGCTATTTTTGTGTGTGTGTGTGTGTGTGGTTTTCGTCTGTGTCGATTACCGTGAAGCTGCTGAGACGCTGAGTGGAGGTCAGACATAAAACAGCTGTTCTCACGCCGGCGCTGGCTGATAACGTCCGGCGAGAGAGTGAGGGGCATTATAAATTCTTTATCAGCTGATGGTATGTCCCAAATCCTCCGAGAAATGAGGCCGTGTCGACACTCCCGTTCATCCGAGAAAGTAAAACTGCTCTTTGGAATATTTCTTTTCAGATACAAGATAAGACTTGTTACTGTGAAACTCCTTCCGAGTCCAAACACGCAGATGTGAGATATTAACGGACATCGACTCCCACACACGTTATCCACGCACAGCGCCTGTCGGGTTTGCATACGCGAGGATGTATATCGGGCCTTTTTAATTAGAGAAGGCGAGGGACATTTGGACAATTTGGGGAAAGAGAATCAATCGCAGAGATTGTTAGACATATTGGGAAATACACTTCCCACTTTCTTGGAGAGAACTGGATGAGGGGATCAATACCACTCGCGTGCTCATACAGTAAATATGCCAGCAGCTGCTTGGCTTAACCTTGTGCTAAACTGTGACGGGCAGCTACCCTGTGTCTGTGTTGTTGTCAGACTCTGTTGTTGTTGTTGTTACCTTGTTCAGGTGGATCAGAATCACTTTCTGGACCATCTCTTCTTTGGAATGTACAAATACCAGCACGTCTTACTGGAGATTATGCAGAAAGAGCTTTTTTTCTGTCCTTCACGACGTTTGCCCCTCACAAACACAAACAAACCCAGACTCTTTCTTCATAGCTGGCTCTCTCTTTTTCTTCTTACATCCACACAAACGCAGAAAAGCCATCACCGTAGGTTCTGGCTTTCCCTCAGTGAATAGAAAGACCTTGGCTGTCGCTATTGAAAAACCTGATTCCACGCTGAAAAGGAAGCGACTTGTCCTTACATCGGTCTGCCTGCTGCACTGATGGCGCACTAATGGCAACATCAGCCCCCATCTGGTGTCCATCATTTGGATTCAGGGCAGGGCCCGTCCCAGCAGATACATCCGATTAGTCCCTCTCATCGATTTGTGCTGGCTCGTCATGACTTAGTCAACCCAAGGTGTCTCTTCTATGACATGCTGTCTCCCTGTGATTTAGTTTGCCAATGCTCTAAGTGCATTGAGTGTGACAATAAAATCTTTAATCTAATATGCATCCTAAAGAGGGGAGGCGGTGGAGAATAAAGAGCGGGCGAGGGAGCGAGACGGAGAAGGGATGTAATGAGAAAGGTTTGCGTCGCGTTTATGAACACACAGGATACAGACACTTAAGCCTTGAATGCCACACACTGCTTTTTTGTACATGCTGACTGATACGGGCGACACTGGGTACAAGATGTGGCATTTAAGGGAACAAATATGCACACATGCGGGGCCTTTTGTTTACTTTTTCGTGGTATACTTCTCCTTGTGCGTACAGAAGAACTGTGAATACTATTTCCATAAAAACAACAAAAAAATCTCAGTTGTGCACCAAAGAGATGATATATATATATATATATATATATATATATATATATATATATATATGTGTGTATATATATATAAAAACACATAGTCTTATATGTAGTTGCATGTTTGGAGCATATGAGATAGTCGATGGGGTTATGGGACACAATGCATACACAATGCTCTCGCTTATTCTGACTGACATGGATCCCACTGCCTGGTATTGTGAGAGAGCATCGTATTTATTGATGTGTGAGCTGTATATCAATGAGCTATGGAGCTACGCTGTCTGAATAGATCATTACCCGGACATCCCCCTCCTCCGCTTATCTACTGTATCCCAGTGCTGCTGTGTGTGGCTGTAAACAGACATAACATTAGGGAAATTCCATATCTTGCGATTCACGGTGAAACGGTCGGTGCACTTTATAAAGAAATCTGTTAATGGGGGGTGATTTTAAAAAGGCATCTTGGGAGCACTTTTAATGTTTCCTTTTTATGGTTTATGAAATTAAAACCATCCATACTACCTGTAAGGCGCCGTTTGGTAGGCGCTTTAGTTTTATATCTCTGTCGATGTAAGGGGCATCTCATAACCAGTTAATGAAAAAAAGGGAGATTAGCTTGTACATGTGATGTGTTATTTTAGCAGCCATCACACACCTCTGATACCTCAGATATTTTTGTTTTCGTGTCTGTAACTGCATGTCTGACCTGCCACGTTGACACCAGACCTACCTTGGCACCTTCTCACATCTTTTCCTTTTTAATGAGCCTGCAGTATGATGTAGTACATTGCTGCCCTGTTCGCAAAAAGGACAATACCATAAAATAAGGAACCACCAAGTCAGCCTTCCCCTCCTGACCTGCTGCGACCCTGTCTGTGTGACTCCACTGTGTGTGACAGGAGGAAAATCTTGGGCTTGATGCCAAGCGCTTGTCGTTATGGGCCAAAATGGCGTCTCAGACTGAAGCCCTCCATGAAACCAGTTATGCGTCAAAAAGGCATTCCTGGAATCACGGCCGAAATTGAATTGAACGATAAAACGTCAGCGTTAAATAGTTTTACAGAGGCAAAACAAGGAAGGAAAACGGCGTGCCCGTGCACGACGCTCCGTCAAATTTACATCCCGCTCATAAACCACATCATTTGATCGTCGATAGTCCATGTGAGCATTGTTTTCCTGCTCACTAATAAACAGCGAGCAAAACAATAATAAATAAACAATAAATCAAGGGGAGAAAATGAAGGCAGCCTTTTGGACTGCTGGAGCATGTGGAAGAAGGCGAGGGAGAATATGGGCCTGCAGGAGAAGTAATCATCGCAGCCCACCATGATAGTGACAGCAGGTTAAGAGGGGGACGGCGAGGGAAAGCACAGTTACTGTGCTCGACAAAATGAAAGCAGTCGGGGGTATACGCTGTGTGCACTCGTCAGTTAAATATGCTTGTTATCAAGTGTGTTTTGGTGGAGTGTGACGGAGGGAGAGAGAGAAAGAGAGAGAGAGAGAGGGAGAGATGGGACACAGCAGGAGAGGAATGCAGTCATGGCTGTAAAGTGGGTGTGAAAACAACCATGTTCAGTGACCTCCTGGATGACCTCTCCACCCGTCCTCCCCCGGTAGCTGATAGCGTCCTCTCTGGGTGTCTGCACGTGAGTGTGTGTGTGTGTGTGTGCGCGCACTGGACAAAAATGCTTTGTTTACGTGTGATGAAACTTGCCTGACTTTGTGTGGTGCTGGTGCTGCTGGTGTGTGTGTGTGTGGATTGTTGAAGCGTGCGAGTGCCCTTGAGCGATGATAGCTGTAAGTGAATGGCCCCTAGTTTACACCACTTGAAGGGAGGAGGTCAAGGGGATTATCTTAAAATATTAGCTGCCCTCTCACCCTCACCTCCCTCCGTCTTCCTTCCTTCTCCCTCCTCCTGCAGCCTCAGAGCAAACAGCACCTGTTGAACACACACAGCAGGCGCTAAGGAGTAACTGCATGTGACTTACACATAGCCTATAACTGTCAGTGTCTTTCGATAGTAATTTATATCTAAATTGACGTAATTTATTTTTTAATGTTTCTTTCTGACAAAAATCATTTTTATGAAATCAAGGATAGAAAAGTGCAAATGAAAATTGTACACTTGGCTCTTTATCAGGTTTAAGGTTGTAATGGTAACATTTTCTTTGCTATCATACATCTATGGTACATATGAATTTTTTAATTTATGTTTCAATTTACACTACTGGTTAGCAACCTCATTAAGTTTACTTTTCTTCTCCCCCCCCCCTCCCACACACACACACGCGCGCGTGCACACACACACACACACGTGCAACGGCTACTGTGCTTGCTGGCACAAAACTAATCTGCTGAAAAGAGACTCTTGCTGAAACGGTCTATCCTGGATTGCAGAAGGTAAATACCTGTAGGAGGAACTACTGCAGTATTTCCAACAGTGTGGCCTTTGGCATGGCTTTGACAAATATAACTACTGCTCTTTCTGACAAAAATCATTTTTATGAAATCGAGGATAGAAAAGTGCAAATGAAAATTGTACACTTGGCTCTTTATCAGGTTTAAGGTTGTAATGGTAACATTTTCTTTGCTAACAAACATCTATGGTACATATGATTTTTTTTATTTATGTTTCAATTTACACTACTGGTTAGCAACCTCATTAAGTTTACTTTTTCTTTGTCATATTTTGTCCCTCATGTTTAACCCCCCCTCCCCCCCCCCCCCCCCCCCCACACACACACACACACCACAGTTCTTTTGAAAACACACAGAGCCAGACGTGTTTTTTTGTTTTGTTTTGTTTTTTTGGCACGCGGTCTCCATATGAACTCATGTTACAGTTATTTGCGTTAGGGATTTCCCACCTGAATACAGGCCTGCTGCTCGTTTTCCTAACTTTCATCAATCCTCCTGGCGCGCGCTCATGCCTGGTTCACGGCGACGACAGACGCGGCTCCTCTGGCGAGCTCGCGCTTGCAATGTGTCCTCGGTGAAGTCAGCTGTCCCGCCTGTTTACCACTGCGGGGCGTCTGGGCGCTGGAGCAGCGCCTCGCGCCCCTTCACTGCGCCCCGCAACAGGCTGCGGGTGGATGACGCTCCGCAGCCCGCGTGTCCATCATCTCCCGCCGCTGCGCTCTCACCATCCCGCGTCCCTCTCGCGATCTCTCTCCTCAACCTGCGGGACACAGCTGCCCTCTCCGAAGTTACATTTATTCAACACATCAAATATGAAGCGGGAAAAAAAGTCCCAGTGTTTTACAATATCATTTTCTCATAAAGGAATATTTCCGTTTATAATCTACATTACCGCGATACACACTTCATCCATGTTGATAGAAAAAAAAATAACTAGCACAGGAATTGAGTTAATTCAGTTGACACACTCAGTGAAGCACGAGCCTTGGTCCTCTTTGGTCTGCGTCTAATTAAACTGCGCCGCGCGCACTTATCGGAGCGGTCTGACAGCGGGGTGTGTGCGCGCGCGGTGCCCGTCCTGTGCGCCTCTTCTCGCCGTACCTCCCGGTAATTGAATTAGCTCGGTTCGGGTGGGTGGAGGAGGAGGGGGAGGGGTCTGGCTTTGTTCGAGCGACGCCCATTCAAATCATCTGGAGCCAATGGGACCGTCCCCCGTTCCTCCGTAACCAAACCCACTCTCTCTCTCAGTCGGCGTCCGGAGCTGCCTGCCTCTGCCCTCACCTTCCTGCGTCTCCCGGCGTCTCACAGCCCCAAACACAGGACACACACACACACACACACGGCGGGGAAACCACACGGTGCAGGCACATGGGAGAGCGCGAGCCCTTTTTCATCCCTGTGCGTCGCGCGCTGGCCTGGCTCGTAGGTATATGAGGAGGACACTTTGGAATGTGGACATAACGCATAAGTGTGTCGCCGCGGAGAGAAGCGCGTGAGGAAACGTAACGCCGACACCGAGAAGGACTCCTCCCCACCTCGGCCGTGACACCTCCGCTACACCGCCGAGAAGAAGGATAAGACTCCAAGAAAAAAAAAACAAAAAAACAGTGGAGGAGAACGAGCGAGTCCATCGCCAGTGACTGACTGACTGTATGGCTTTAAAAAGTTGCCTGGAAAACATGGACATCTGACGTGCGCCACACGGCGTCAGTGGACACATTTGGGCCTCTCTCTCTCTCTCTCTCCCTCTCTCTCTCTCTCTCTCTCGCTTCTCCATCACATGTCGGATCAGCTAATCCCCTGCGCTTTGGCTGCAGAGTGAGAAGAAGAGGAAGAGGAAGAAGAAGTGTTGAGCAGTTGTCACCTGCCCTGTCACAGGCTACATCCAGGAGCTACCTGCAGAGTGTGGGGGGGAGACACACACACACGGCACGAGACACCGTCTGTCTGCTGTGCTGCGCATTGACACGCGCGCGGATCTCTTTGTGCCAGAGAGGGGGTTCTGTCCGAGCTGACAGACAAACTCCATCATTCATCTGGAGCCTGCGTCCCAGTGAAAACGCAGCGACGCGTTTTGTTTTGGGTTTTTTTCCTCCTCCAGCGTCAACCAGAATAAGTGTCACCCCTCTCTCTCTCTCTCTCTCTCTCTCTCCCTCTCGCTCTCTCTCTCATCCGGCTTCTCTCCAATGGTCACAGTTTCCTCGCCTGCCGCGTTGTGCGCATCCGCAGCCGCGTAACCGCCGCAAACTGCGCCAGTAACGCGCGCAGCCACGCGTGGATGAGACTCGTCACCTGTCCCGGGTGAAGCGCTCGTAGGCTACACGAGTCCCCTGCCGGACCGACCCCGCACTGAAGAGGAATACGTGTCCAACTTTGGCTGTAGTGATGCTGCAAGTGGAAATGGTCCTGCTCCTCTGCCTGCTGCTGCTGCTGTGTGTTTTTAGCCAGGAGCCCAGCTCCAAAGTGGTGGCGGACCGCTACGCCGTCTTCTGGAACCGGACCAACACCAAGTAAGTGGCCTCACACCGGGCAGGTTGACCGCGAGCCGCCGCCTCCTGAACCGCGGGGCGCGCGCAGGTTTGCTGGACTACATCGGTGTTTATTCTCCGCAGTGAGGGCAGTCTGCCAGCAGCTGTAGGTACAGACTATAACCCGGGATGGTTAAAGGGCTACTTTGTCAATTTTTAAAAAAATAAAACAATAAGTACATATCTGTTTCTAAACGGAGGAAACTGTAGATGACATCAGTGCGTAAAAAGGCCTGGACGTGACATTTGTCCTCTGTTGTCTGGTCAGCTTTAAACGTAAATTAATATTTCCACTGTGAAAATTACTCAGGTAAAGTTACTGGGACAGAGATTGTGTTAGGGTAAAAATAATAATAATTATAATAAAAAAAAAAACTGGAGTGTTATCTGGTGTTGTGTCTCTGGTTGGGTGTTTACACAACCCCACTGGACCCATTAACACCAATAACAAGTCGCATGAGGGTTGGAAACCAAACTGGTCCACACCAACACAAAGTCCATCCAAACCTACTGAGGACTGAGTCTTAGTCTTAATTTGAATATTAATGTGAACTTGCAGGCATATTGGCTACAAACATGTGGACAGGATAGTTCTAATGTGTTGTTTTGTGTTAAGGGTGTGTGTGTGTGTGTGTGTGTGTGTGTGTGTGCTGCATCATGGAGTTAGTGAGAGCAGATCCGTCTCCTCTAAATTCAGTTCATTTGTCATAATTCAGTTTAGCGGGCATATGGACGTCTCAGCTCTGCTCAGGGAGTCTAAAGGAGAACAGGCAGAACAAATATCCACATATAAGGTGACGTTTAATGTGAACAAACAGTTTTCTGATTAAAAAGGTAAAATAAAAAAATAAAATCCAAAAGCCATACTGTCTATTAGATGGGCTTTTTCCAAAAGTGTGCAGCAAAGTAATTTGCAGTCTTGTATCTCGGTGCTTTATATTTGATGCACCCAGTTGGAAAGTACAATAATCTATTCACAAATAACAGGCCAGGATTGATTTGCTCAAGTGAAGCTCAAAAGGATGCAAATAAATTCTGCAAATAAAAGCTGCTGGTGCAGTGTTTGTATAATAAAGGGCATAGTGATGTCTGCGTCGTATGAAAACCGGGGACTAACCCTTTAAAACTTGTAAAAACTTGTCACTGTCTGTAACACAGGCTCTCTGAGAGTTTCCACCCCCGAAAAGGAGTTTCTAATTTTTTAACAAATTTCTTCCTTTTGTCAAAATAATTTAAATTAATATCAATAACATCAAGAGTCGTAGGATTTAAAAGTAAAAGTAAAGTCTTTTGACTGCACTCTACCTTGCCAACACACACACACACACACAAACATACACACACACACACATACATAAACATGATCACACATTATTTTTATTTGTCGACATAATAATTTTATCAACATAAGAAGGGAAAAAAAATGTGGTTTGAATGGGTTTGAATGTGCCGTTGACTTGGACGCTCCAGGTTAGAGGAACTCAGTGAAGTTGAAATAAAAGTTTCTCAGATGTGCTGCAGTGCTCGCTCCACTCGCACAACCTTGAGCTGCTCAGTGTTGGGCGCACATGTTTGTCGAGACAGCGTTTCCCAGTAAAAAGTCCCTTGCGGAGTTTAGACTGTACAGCCTTGTCCCGGGCTTATTAAGTCTAAACACTGCCGGAGTTTACAGAGACCTTTCACTCAGCTGCCAACGGCACTTAGTATTTGTTGAACAAAATCCTCGGCTTACCGTTCCGAGCGTGCACACAGCCATTAATGGCACAGGCTGAATTTGTTGTACAACTATTTATATTCAGTTTGAAGTTTGGGAAAACATGATTTATTGCTTGGAGCGATTAGCGGTCAGGGGTACAAACGCTGGGACGGACTGGGAGCGCTCTCCTGAAGCCGGGGGCCAGTCAGGCAGGGTGCAGAGATCCTCGGCTTGATATACCCCCGAGCGTGACTGTTGTGGTCCTGGTCTGTGTTCTCACTTACACCGGCTGTTTATTTATCGACGGCCCTTTTCAACGGAGGCAAACACAACTTGGGGTTAAATCTTGATTTCCGCTGCTGATAAACCTACCTTAATTAGACCGTACCTTTTTTTTTGAGACAGAAAGAGTTTTGACTTGACTGGCTGCTCAAGTCAACTTGATATCTTCCAGATGTGCTGACAAGTTTTCCTCGTTTCAGTGAAGCGGGGGGTAAAAAACTGTGTAGTTGGGGGGGTAAATTGAATAAAATAAGGGAAATTTGTCCCGGATCTTACGCACAAACAGAAAGAGAGGGAGAGAGCAATCCGGAGCTTTGTCGTCCACCGGTCCTGCCGCATGTTTTGCTGTGTTTGTGTCGTGTAAATCGGAGAAAGGGAAAAGTCATCTCGTTCCGAGGCTCTGACTTGCCTGGGGAAAGGAAACAGGTTTTCAAAGAAGCTGTAATGCGGCTAACACCAGTCACCCCGTTCTACTTACTCTAAATAGAGTTTGTTTGACTCTCACCCCTGCAGGGCTGAGGGGAGGAAGCCAGAGAGGTAACACAACTGCACAGAGAAGGGGAGATGGCAAAACTTGTCTTATTGACGACTCGGTTAATAAATATTGAGAGGCTTTTTGTGTGCGTTGCTGCAGAGAGGTGGCGTGACAGTGTGAAGTAACACAACGTTGCCTGCTTCTGCCTTTTGTTCTGACACAGTCTCAGCGAACGCACGGCCGCTGCGACAGTTCCCGCTGTGAACGCTCCACGCACTCACGCAGTCACATGGTCGCGTGTTACGTTCAGCCAGGAATGATTTAAAAGCCACTCATTTAATACACAATGTAAAGAGGTACTTAAAGGATGATTCCAATGTTTTTCTTTCTACTTTTCTAGATCCCTTACATTTTGACTTGAGGGTTTCAGAAAGCGGTCTTTCAGGGCGTGTGTTACTGCCTCCAGCTGAAGCTTTGTTTGTTGCCATTCAGTCATTCTACTCGTGTACTTGCTTGACAGAAATGAAAAGTACAAAATTACAAACTAAAAATTACGAAACTTTTTTACTTTCAAATTTTATCATATCTCTTTTAGAGGTCGTCTCGCTACCAACAGTTTTAAAAACTCCAAATGAGTGTTTTTAAATAGTGACCAACCTGAGGCGGATATTAAATGACATTTTTAATCTCACTTCTTCCATTGTTTGAAAAACTGGGAGACAAGACAGAGACGTCTACGATTAGATTTATCAAAGTATCTCACATAGTCTTTTTTAGTAAAATATTGATAAAAATGGCAAAAATGTTTTTACTGGTTAGAATTTCTCCTGTTTGTTTTTCCAGCGGTCGGTATCAGAAGCGGTTGGTTGATAAGCATGGAATTTTATCAGTTAATAGCAATTTGCGCTCGTTGTGCTGTTGATGATTTGGGTTGAGGCTGAAGGGGATTTCCTAGCTGTTTTTTTTTTCTTCTTTTTTTTGGCTTCATCCCACTGTTGTGTTCCACTTCTTTTTGCTTGGGACCAGAAACTTTGTTTATACGACATATTGTTTTTATCCTCAAGTTTGCTTGACTCGCGCTCTCGTAAATCCACACTTTCTTCCCTTTGTTGATCTTATTTTCTAGTGTGTTTGTCCATCAGGAAATAATTTCTAAGGTCAGTTTGGGGATGCAGGAGAAATCCTCAACTTTCGTTTGACCTTTGACACGAGAATAATTTGAAGTATAGAAGGACAGTTCTTGTATATTGTCCCATTTCTGTCTCACTGACTGTCTGACTGAATGAGGAGACAGACAGCAGCTCTGATGGTGTCTCAGCTATAATGCTGAAGAGACGGCCCTTCCCTTCCTTTCTCCCCCCCTCTGCCCTTTCTCCTTCCCCACATCCCTCTCCCCCTCATTCTCTCTCCCACCCTCCCACCCCCTCCCTCCTCTACCTCTCTGCTTCCCCTTGCTGGGCTCAGAAAACAATTGGATATTTTGGGAGTCCCTCCACCGTTGATGGCGAAAAAAGACGCGCAGAGGTCAAACACACTGAGAGGAGCTCAGGGAGAGGTCACATGCGCACGCCGAGCAATAAACAAAGCCGATCGTTGTCCTGTGGATGACAAACTTGTAACTGGGACCCTCCTTGAAATGAAAGCGCTTATTACCATAAACAGTTTGGCGTGGTTGTGATCGTGCAAATTGCTCAAGGTGATGTGTATTCTGTTGTGTAATGTGTAGCGGGACAAACAGCCCGCTCTTTTCTGTCGCACTGTCTCATGTGTAGTGTTCACATTTGTCGTTTCTTACAATGCGGTGTAACCGGAGGCTTACGTAAAGCAGTGGTATCTCTGTTATCAAAGACAACCTGCTTTTGTCGCAGTCGTGTCTTTGTCTGTGCATGTTTTTGTGTTTGAGCATGTGTGTGTGTGTGTGTGTGTGTGTGTGTGTGTGCGTGCGCGCACATGGGCTTTTAAAGTACCAAATGAGCCATGAGGTCATATAGGGCTTGTTTCCTCTCCCTGAGACTCATATACCAGAATAATTACATCTTTCTCCTTTGGACTTCTCATTATCTGTCACAGACCAGTGGAACAGGAATAAACGTCTTGTCAGTCTGTGCTATTATGTGTGTGTGTGTGTGTGTGTGTGTGTGTGTGAGAAAACGCTGCACACTATCAAAGGCACATATCCACGGAGGTGGAGTCAGTCCATTCACCAGTCTGACTTTAACAGATGTGCAATTGCATATTATAAAATTTGCAATGAAATTTCTGGAAACCTGTAATTTTTAAAAATCAAATGAATGTTGCCTTTTCCTGAAGTGAGCAGATCCCTTACTCCAGTTTTTCTTTTCGTTTTGTGTTTTACACTCTCCCTCTCTCTCTCGCTCTCTCTCTCTCTCTCCCTCTCTCTCTCTCTCTCTGTCCGTGTCTGTGGGCTGATTAGTTCCCGTTAATGACCTCTTGCTCCGTCATCTTGTATGCCTGTGGCACCGGCAAGCACACGCTCCAGCCAAGCTGCAGAGCGACAGTGAGAGCAGGGCACACAGAGACAGCCAGGCGGTGGACATCGCAAAACAAACACCCAACCTGACGGGGAAAACAGAAAACTGCAATAACAGTGTTGTGCTATCTAATACTCATATTAGGTTTAAGCGGCCCTCTGAGTTTTCTCGCCAGACCTGTAAATGCAGTTTTCATTTAAATTAGATTTTTGTTTTCTATTAACTAGAAAATGAGCCCAGCAGGCAGTAGCCAATGCTTAGTCAATGTGCTCGGCGGAGCAGCTGCTCCTCAGCGTACGGTGGGAGAGGGGGAGGACTCTTGGCCGTGACCCTTGCGGAGGTGCTATGTGGCGGACAGAAGCGGCCCTGTCGCCGGGGGGGGCCTGGTGGGCAGGCTGTCGTTTTTGGAAATGCTCATTTTAATGAATAGAGAAAGCCTGTGACCAAAAATATACGCAAAGGAGAGACTATAAGAAAGACTGGATAATTGATTATGTATAGAATTCTGATTATTAGTAACATATTAATGTTTAAAACTATGTAATTATAGATTTAAAACACTGCATTTTTTTAAATATTAGCTGTCAGATTGTTTTTGTAATTACCCATTTTTTTAAAAAAAAACAATTTACATTTTTTTACAATTTATCTTCTGCTTAATTTTGAACAATTGACGCCAGTTTGCGATATTAATTTTTATGTCTCAACACTTGTGTTTCCTCAGCTATTAACACGTTCATTGTGTTAAATTGACACTTAAATTGAACGTTAAAAACTACCATTACAGCTTACATGTTAGTTACACGTTGTTTGATCACACCGATAAGAACTGATGCTATTGAAGCGGCAGCTTTGTTTCAGTTGGGGATGGACGTACACGTTTCCCCCACTTGCCCAGGGAACCGAATGTCATGTCCAGGTTTTTGTTTTCACAGTGATCAGTGGAAGGTCAGAGGCAGCGCTGAGACGCCGCTATCAGCCGAGCAATCTGTCTTCAGTCCTCGTTCAGCCCGTGGCTTTCAGGGGAACGCGCCGTATACCTCTACTTGGAAACAATAAAGTATTAACTAGCTTATGCAACGTCCACGTGTGCAAAGCTTGATGCGAGACTTATATCCGACCATGAGAACGATAAAAATAATGTTCCCCCCATTCCCGGGCTCGCCGGTTGCTTTTCTACGAGATGCATGTGTTTATTCAGGGGCATATTTTTTTTCTTCTCTGTCCCAACTCTGGCTGCCTCAGATTCACTCTAAATTTCAAAGTTGTGGAAAGTTTTTTTTTTCTCTCCCCCCCCCCCCAACTGTTCCTTTATTTTTTTCTTAAGTTACTTTGTGCCACCCCGGAGCAGCTGTGGGAACACGCGGTCCAAAGCTGTATTTTTCCTGTGATCACTCGGATAGATTTGTGGTTATTATGAACATAATAGACGAGGCAAGAGGGAAAAAAACAAAAGTGCTCAGGTTCAGTTGCTGCAGGTCCAGGATCAGCCGTAATGTTGCTGTTGTGTATCGCGGGTCCTCGCTGGTGGCTGAAAATGGCGCTACCATATCCGTCTTCAGCTACCACTCTCCTCTGTAAGATGGAGGCTTGGACGCAGCTGTTACCGTAGTAATGCTTGGTTGATCTATCACCCCTGACCAGAAAGGGGCGCTACTGAAAGAGCTCTGATAGCCTCCCATGCCCCCCCAGTTCTCAGCCCGAGGCTTTGCACGTCCACAGTGGAGGATCAGGCCCGAGTACGTTTGATTTCAAACCATCTCTCTCTCTCTCTCTCTCTCTCTCTCTCTCTCTCTCTCTCTCTCTCCCTCTCTCTCTCTCTCTCTCTGCTTTGCTTGATTTGACCTAGTTAAACTCATTCACTGTCAAAGTCATGTTGAATTTACAAGACCCTCACACCGTCGCGTGTAAAGGCCAGAGCGGCTGATGGCTGCCCGAGGCATTCACGTCCACAGTGGAGGATCAGGCCCGAGTACGTTTGATTTCAAACCATCTCTCTCTCTCTCTCTCTCTCTCTCTCTCTCTCTCTCTCTGCTTTGCTTGATTTGACCTAGTTAAACTCATTCACTGTCAAAGTCATGTTGAATTTACAAGACCCTCACACCGTCGCGTGTAAAGGCCAGAGCGGCTGATGGCTTTGAATTTCCTTTTCTCTCTCGCTGTCACTGTTCACAACTCAGCTGGAAAAAGTGACGGGGTGCGATTGAGGCTGTTCGCTTTTTGCCAGACACATTTTCCACAGATAATTCCTTTCATGGCAGACTGGCTTCGGACCTTACACTGCCGTTTTCCTTATTTAACTTTGGGGAGGGGGGGCTGCGTGGGCGAGACTAGATGTTTTCCTAGCCGGGCAGCAGTGTGGAGAATAGATCCCAGAAGAGAACACATCTCCAACTTGTGAATAAAGAGCTAATTGATGGGTTGTAGCCTTTTTTGTAAAAGACTCATGAGGTAATGCGTCGAACCCTCACCCTTCAGATCTCTGGACACATTCCCAAATAAACATGCTGGATTTTAGGTGGAGACGATTTCACCTCCTCACCGGTGTATGCCGAATGTCCTTGATCGCTTTACACAGCTTCTCATGTTTGTGTGTGCAGCCAGCAAAAGGTTAATCAGGATGGACTGATCCACTGACCTTGTTTTTAACACCAATATTTTAAAGTGATTCCACAAATTCCTGTTTTTTCCTCCACTGCCAAAATTAGACAATGGAGCTCTCACCGTGTTTTGGCTACTGCTGTGGCGGGATGTGCTAATAATAATAATAATGATCATCTAGATGCATTCGTTTGAATGGACAGTAGAGAAAAATAGTAGCAGCCAGTACACCTCCCCCCCCTCCCTCCCCGATCCTGGTCCGTGAGACTGAAAGGCGGCCATTGTTCTGCCCTCTCTGTCCACTCCATAGCCAAGGCTGAGAGTAATGCATGCACTTTAAAGCGGAGGGAGACAAAAAGGGAGGGCAAAGGAGAGGAGTGAGGGGAGAGTGGCGTGAATGGCGAAGGGACGGGGAGAGTGCACAGCTGAAGTTGTAGTACGCTTTCAGACAGAAGGAGGGAGGAGAGGTGGAGTGGAATGCCAGCGCCAGTCACGGGGTGGGGGTGGGGGGTTGGCGGTGTGGGTGGGTATGGGGGGGAATGTAGTAGCCAGGGGTGACACAGCGTGCGGAAAAGGAGAAGTGGCCATTTCTCTCATTTCCAAACTCATCATATCCACCCCCCCCCCATGCCTGTCCTTGCCAAGGTTGAAAGATGTGGCTGTCTGACTCCGTCCCCCAGTTAGTGACTGTGGTTGGTTGGTTGTTTGGTTGGTTGGTTGGTTGGTTGGTTGGTTGTTTGGTTGGTTGGTTGGTTGTTTGGTTGTTTGGTTGGTTGGTTGGTTGGTTGTTTGGTTGGTTGGTTGGTTGGTTGGTTGGTTGGTTGTTTGGTTGGTTGGTTGGTTGGTTGGTTGGTTGGTTGGTTGGTTGTTTGGTTGGTTGGTGCTGGTCCTCATGGGGACTGACTCTAGGTCTTCACCCCAAGGAGGTGTTTAGTGACACTGAGGCTAATTTCAACAAGAGAAGGGATTAAACCTACACACACACACACACACAGGGCTCTGTTTACTCAGGACTTGATGCTGTGGCACTAAGTTGCATCTCGGTCGTATGGGCGGCGACCCGTGGCACACTGTGCCCTTGAAGGTGAATTTTCAGCTGAAATGCAGCCGTCACAGTCGGGACACCGGGGCGTGTGCAATGTAGCAGCTTAACAGAGGGTTTCATTTCAAAATGCTTTATATCTGCCACGGGGACAAATATGTACAATAAGACTGAGCTGCTTTTGTCCACGCTGGTCGCTCTGCTTTGCAAAGGAAGGTCATGAAACAATGCATTTGCTCTCACTGTGATGAGTAATGTGGATAATTATGCAGGACTGAAGTTCAAATAGTGAGTATTTCATTTTGATCGTCCTTTTTTTTTTTAAATGTATCTTTGACTCAGCTTGTCTCTTTAGCTCGATCAGTTTGAAGGCTTGGGGTTTAATAACGCTAAGTGGGACAGCGACCAAAAATAAAAAGTAAAATTACATCGTTTTTAATCTATCCGGCTGTTATTAAAATGAGCTAAATTGGACCTAACTTTACTTTGGCTACTTTGGCATGTAAAGCCCCTCTTAGATTTAGACTCCTGGCTCCGAGTGCTTTTATTAGTCAGCAGATGCTTCTCTGATCTGAGCTCCAAGAGGAGAATCTGTAACCGAGCAGATAATGTATCATGTTGAACACAATCGAATCTGATGTCTTTAGTTGAATCTGTGTTTGATGTTCAGGAAAGCCAGTGTTTCATGTTTGTGGGTATCCACGTTCGCGTGCCCACATGGGGCCGTATCTGTGTGGCGTGTGCATCTGCGTGCTTATTTGCGTGCATGCATCAATGCGTGTGTGTGTGTGTGTGTGTGTATGTGTAGTTATCCTGGATCGACCTCTGTGTTCGAGGCCCGACACACACACACACACACTTTACTATAGCAGAGCACAGCACTATTCCTGACCCACTTCTCTGAGCCCACTCCTCCGAGAGCTGCTCTGTAGTTTTCCCATTTTGTAAAGTTGCATTGCGCGTATTTGTGTGCGCATTTGTTTCTGTGTGCATCTTTGCCTTTGTTTATCTGTAATGTGATATTCCAGGAAAAAAAGGAATGATCCATAGAATGTGTCATAAACACCATCTTGACTGGTCTCTGAACATTATCCACCATTACCAAATGTGTTCACCCCAAAAAACACAGATTGACACACACACACAAACACATGCACACACACACATACACTCACCAGTCTTATTTGGAAGGGCAGTTCATTATTTCTTTAGTGAGGTTCAAGTTGCAGGGGATGTGGCTTTTCATCCTGGTTATTTATTTTCTTCCTTTAAATCAGCAGCAGGCTGTGAGCCTTGGACTGCAGCAGCCTTTGAACTGCGGCCTATCCCATGACTGCAGCCCTGGGTATTAACCCAGAGCCACTGAGAGGCTTAAAAAGCCATCAGCTCATTGTCCAGAGACACAAAAAAGCCCCTTCCTCCAAAATCCCCCCCATCCTTCTCTCCTCCTTCCCTCCTTTCTTAAGAATGCCTTGAGCTGCTGGCCTCTGCTGGCATTCATATTAATCAGTTTTAAGGGTCTAATGAGATAAGTGAGACTTAAGGGGAGTCCCCAAAGTGGCCTAAGCCCTGCGGATAAACAGAGGTGATGAGCGCTGCCTGTGGCTACATCCTCAGGAGAGTGTGTGTGTGTGTGTGTGTGTGTGTGTGTGTGTGTGTGTGTGTTTTCATCGGCATTGCCATGCATGTAAAAGTTTTTAATGTTTTCAATTATCTAAAATGAAGCGACAGTGTTTTGGTTTTTTTTTTTTTAATTTGACCACCGGGTCAATTGTTTAAAGAATTCCCTCAGTTGTCCTTATCCATCCCACATCATTCCCTCTGTATCCTGGGAATACAGAGCAATTGGTCTCCGCTCGCTCTTTTGCTCTTCCTACCATATTGTCCTCAATTTCTTTTTTTTTTTCCTGTCCTCAAGCCTTTCCTCCCCCCTGAGTTAGATGACTGTACTGTTATTGTCAATGGGTCTCAGAGGCCTGCTGAGGTGACCCAGCATGCCCACTGTCAGCATTAGGATCAATGCTGTGGCTGCAGCACTTGAATGACAGTCACCTGCAATCTCTTATCTCTTTCCCCCAGTTTTTTCCCATCTGTTTTTCTATTCTCATAATCTTAAAAAAAAAACACAGACACCACCAACCACGTTTGAATTTCAGTGTTTTAGGCAATTAGGTAACTGTGATTAAAGCTACTCAGCCAGGATAAACTTCTTAGGTAAATTAAATAATCTGCAATAATCTGGCAAGTATTCAGTGACCGGTTTGTGTAGGAAATGCACTGAAATGATTTTTTTTATTTTATTCATTTTATTGTGTTAGTTTTTTGTGCTATAAAACAAAAAAGCAGGTTCAGGGAAAACATATATATATATATATATATATATATATATTTTTTTTTTTTTTGTTTGTTTGTTTGTTTGTTTGTTTTTGCACATTTGGCAAGAGTTCAGTTTCACCTGCCGCTCTGTTCTTGAGGGGCCGCAGAACTCCATGACCGGAGACATTCCAGCCAGGATTAGAGCGTGCACGGCAAACGGAAGCACAAATAAGAGGAAGTTTTTTTTTTCTTCTTTTTTATGAAATGGCTTTTGGCCTGGCTACGTGGGGTTGTAATTTGTGCTCCTTAGCAGCATTTTGCCGTTGACAATGTAAAATCCACATTAAAATTATTACATTTTCAGATGAAAACATTTCTAATAATATATAATTTGATATCATTATATATTATTTCATATTATACTATTATAGTTTATAATTCACTAAATATATAATCTGTAAGAACTTGAAATCTACAACCACATTAGCAGTTGCTGCTCGTTTGTATCTATATTATGTACATTTTTATGCCCCCGTCAAACTTGATGGATTTGAAAGTTCCCACTCGTTTAAATTTCAGCCTCGCAATCTGCACGCGTTTGTGAGTGGTATTATTCTTTATGAGGTACGGAGACGGAGGAGATGTTTAGCCTGTGGGAAAAGAGATGCATCATATTTCTCACATTTGCTAAGTGTGTGTGCGCGGGCTTTGGGTGGAGTGATGAAATATTCATTACTGTTTGTGATCTCTCAGAAGAGGAGCACTTGCAATCCTTTGCACGCAATTCATGAAAAATGAAGTCGGGGTGGACATGTTTTGAAGCTTAAGGTGATACAAGGTTGTTTAGCTTGTATGACCTTAACAATGACATGCACGATGGTATCTGCTGTGACTGTACACATTTCCTGTTTGAGAAGAAGTTTGTGTCTTGTCTGCTTCAGGATTTAAAAGAAAAGCAAAACAAAGAAACTTTGTTTGTACCTCCAGTAAGTTGTGTTGATATGTTATGAAGTATTTGTTTGAGTTGTGTTGACAGAGTGACAGGCGTCAGTTGCCGGTGACAGACTTGTCAGTCTTCAGGTCCACAGCTGCTTTAATAATGCAGTACAGCCGCACTTTTTTTCCGTCCTCCTCCGCCCTCCATCCCTCCTCCTCTGGGATATCGTGAGCCGTCCTTACATTAAGGCCGGGTCAGATTGTGTCTGCTGTCATACATTAGCGGCAAAGCCTTCCTGCCTGTATCACTGGTAAGAGGAACATGGCACGAAGATGGCTGAATTATTCACACCCATAATCGGCCTTTATGTCCCGCTGCCAGGCCGGGCCTCACTGTTATTCTAGTGCATAATTGATAGCGCTCAGAAGTGGAAAAGTTAGAATAGCAGAAGTAATGCGAAGCGAAAGTGTAGTCGGGCAGCGCAGGAGGGAAAGAGGGGGGTCGGTGGGGTAGCGAGGGCGGGGAGGGGGGCAGAGGGATGGAGGTGAGCCTCTATAGGAGTTTTTACACTGAGCCTGTGTTAGCCTTTACGGGGCTTAGGTCCAGCTATCGTGAGGATTGCGTGTGTAGGCCAGCCAGACTAGACTGGGGGGGGTGGGTGGGGGATAAGAGCGGGATGAAAGGAGGTGGGAGGGAGAGGAGATGGGCATCCGCAGTAACAAGGCCTGACGCTGAGCCGACCCAGAATGTGGTCTGTTTCCCCCCTGAAGTTCCTCTGAGTCTCCACTGTGGGCACACATATTCCTGCAATCGAATTGAATTTGATGACAGATTGAAAAAAAGAAAAAAAAAGTTTGATTTCTATTGCTCGGGAAGAGAAGTCTCAGCTGTGACAGCGTTACCATGTGATGAAGAACGATCAGTAAACGGCAGAGACACACAGTGATCGGCTCAGCCAGTTTTTAAAATTAATCAGAGCCGTCAGAAAAATTCAGCGAGTTTAGTATTTTAGTTTAGTTTTTTTTAGAGCTGCGTCTGCATGACTTGATTTTTTTTTTCTTTTTTTCTTTTTTTTTTTTTGGCCTCTGCACAACTCCCAGTCTTTTCTGTGAGTTTCCCCCCCAATTGAATGGAACACCCTTCCATGGCAGTTCGAATGTCTCCGGCGAAGGTGTTAACACGGCCCCCAGGTGTAGTCTATTTAACACCTCTCTGACCCTTAACAAAGCCCGACTAACTGCTGCCTAGCTCTGCCTTTTGTGTTCCATAACAAAGCCCTTCAGCTTCTAATAACACCACAGCACCGGCAGTGTCAGGAGAAACCTGAGATAAGGTCCACATCAGAGAGTCGGTGGGAACTGTTTAATCCGCTCCTTGAAACCAAACCAATACACAACAGGCAGGGATCATGTTTGGCAAAGTGGCCTGCTTTGATGGAGGGATCGGATGGTGTGAGTAGGAGAAATGGGGATGAGGAAAAACGGAGGCGGCTGAATGCTGGTCGTCTTTATCCGGAGAACAATACAGTGCACACAAAGACGTTTATTTAGTATATACCTCTCTAATTACAGTTAAAGTATTTTATTTTTTAAAAAATTATTACTTTTTTAAAATGTGTCGCACATACACATACATATGTGTGTATCATCGTCAGCATCACCTTTGCGTGGTGGTGTATCAGAACGTATCGTTCACTTGAGTCACTACAACGTGGCCATAAAGCCGTCGAGTGGAAACATTAGTCGCGATATGTCTCAGAAACTCATAAAACCAATTTACGAGTGCACTTAAGGCCCATACACCTACTGGAGCCGTTCTATAAAGATGCAGACAGCGATTGCACCAAACTCTCCAATTACCCACATTTAAAAGTAATAAACGTGGATCGATAAGTGATAGAGGGCCTGTTAATCCCGGACTCACCGGGTTATTTCCAATTTGGACACTCTTTTCAAACTAAAATTGCGGCATTTACAAGCTTACCATTGATTTATTTTATTGTTTTCTTCCTACGGGCTAAATGCTGCATTGAGCTGTTTTTTTCGCAGTGGTCCACCAGGGTGGATGGTTTTATCTTTTGTAGTGTTTAAATTCTTAAGAGACTCGCCTTTGTCTTATTAAAAGAGAAACGGCAAGGAGCTGCAGTCGTTTCGCTGCAATTAGCTCTTTTTTTTGCTCTGCGGATCGTTTTGTTCTGCAGATGATCTGCAGGCATTGTGAAGAAGGAAAACATCAGTCATCGGCAGGTTCATGTTGAGTGAACAAAATATGGATATAATGCTGCCGACCCCTTTGTGATATACAGTGAACACATTCCTGCCCCCCCCCACCACCACCACCACCACCAGCAGCAGGATGTGTGACCAGGCCAGAAAGCCTAGTTAGGCTCATATGCTTAATTATTTACAGTTTGGCTGAGGATGCCAGTGCTGGAACACTATTGGCACTAACAGGTATGGATTAGACCTCCTCTCTCTCTCTCTCTCTCTCTCTCTCTCTCTCTCTCTCTCTCTCGTTCTGTGGCGTTAATTGAGGGAATCCTCCTCCCACAGTGGACTGGGACCGTCTCAGATCCTGGTGCAGACTCAGCATACGAAGCACTGCGCTTTCACTCTTTAATTTGACTCGGCGATTTCTGACTCCGGTCTGATGAGGCATGCGTGGGATAAATCTCTTCTCGCCGCCGACCTTTTCCACGCCTCATCTGAAACAAGCCCTCCTCATTACACCCCCACTCCCCCACTCCCCCCACTCCCCAGTCGCCACTAATTTCATGTCATTAATACGATATAATAGCTTATTATGGTGTCCCTAATTAGACTGCACAGCAGTAAGATGCGTTAGTCCGCTGTCCTATTAATTGCTTAACTCAATTGTTTACTTATGCATACATACATGTAACTGCAATTAGTCTGTTTATGTATAGGGACAAAGCACTGTAGTTTTTTTTCCCCTCCTGTCTATAGCGTGGTGAACCTCCAGTTTTCCTAATTAGCATTTTATCAAGAAAAAGCCTCATCAGGAAATGCGGCTGTTAATGTCCAGGCGATGGCATTTAGCTTAAATGTCCACATGGCAGATGGAGGATGTGCTATATACATTTGTCTGAACCTTTGTTATTTATGTGCCTTTTTTTATGTAAATAGCCAATTAATTAAATGTCAAAGCGAAGCTCAGATTAGCCGTATGTGCATTTGCTCCCCGTGCATGTTGTGATTTCAGAAAAGGCAACTGATTTTTGATTGATGTGGCGTTATTTGGTTGTCACGGCTTATCATATGGATTAACATATGTGGATGTCCATTGGTTGAATATATGCGGCCTGTATCTCAATGGTAATTTCATTGCTGAGAAAACATTGCTCTGGTACGTACCGACCCCTCTGCGGAATTGTGTGTTATTGTGTCTGTTGTGCAAATGTTTTACTTCCATATATCTGGACCCGGAATAATTCCTGTCCCCCTGGCTTTGTTTTCTTCGCGTCTCTGCTGGTCTTTTAATTGTGATATTTTCCCGATGTTTTACAGCCTAGTAATGATTTTATAGCAGGCTGTTTTATGCCAGTGTCCAAACCTGCAGCCGGGGGAAGATTTAGTGTGTTGTCGCCACTGGGTAGCGAGCTCTAATTGGAAGGTCAGGGGGACGTGTTTCAGAGTAGCAGGAGATCACCCGCATACTGCAGATTTAAAGGTTATCCAAACCCACCCGCGGACTGAAAGATGTAAATTTCCTGTTATTGTATTAGCCATCTGGATGGAGACTACTGCATGACAAATTGATTTTAGAAAAACGTATTTTAAAAGTGGATTGAACCACCATATAATATGATTTGAATAGAATTAGACTATAGAATAGAGCTGCAAATCAATCACACTATATACTATAGTACAATCACACTATATATATGTATATATTCCCCCCCCCCATATTATATATATATATATATCATGGACAAAGGTATTTTAGTTATAGATACTGTCTGTGCTATTTTCAAAAATGTCATCATAAGCAAAACAGTGCTGTTGATTCCTATGATACCAGGAAGATTTTTTCCGACCCGTCATGGCGTCTGCGTTCAGAACAGCTGCCTCTGGCCCTGTGTGGCATGCCAGGAGTTAACCACACTGTAGACTTGGCTGGGGGAGGCTGAGACGTCTGTGTGCTTTGACTCCATGTGTGTCTGAGGGGCTCCGTTTCTGCATTTCGTGCCGCAGTTCGTGTCCATCGCCAGCCCCTCTCTCACGCTTGCCTGGTCCAGTGTCGTTGATGGGTTCTGGGTGGAGGATGGAGTGAGGAGGGTGGGGGGGTAGGGGGGTGGGGGGTCGTCAGCCAGTAGAGGGGGGGGGGGGGGGGGGGGGGGGGGGGGGGGGGGGGGGGGGGGGGGGGGGTCGTCAGCCAGTAGATAACTGGTAGATGCCTGGCTTACGCCGCTGATGTGGGTTGGGTAGGCTGGATCACGTGATGGACCCACAAAAAAAAAAGATCTCCCTGGGTGATTCTTGGCACGCAATCTTTTTGAACCCTGCATACACTCACAGCTTGTGGTCAGACTCCTTAACTGCTCATTCACACACACGCACGCACACACACACGTACATTTGCTGATGGAGAAAACCCGTGTTTTTCTGGCTCCCAACCTGATTGCTGTGGGCACGCGTTAAACCGTGCATTCTGTGCACCTGTCTGCATCTGTGTGTGTTTCTTGTGTGCATCCGAGTGCGGTTTGGTGCTTCTCCGAGCGATGCACTTACTGACGACGAGGGGAGAGGTGAAAGTTCAGAGGGCAGAGCATCCAGTGACCAAACGCGTGAGGAGCGTGGGCCGAGGAGGAGCGTTAGTCATCTCCGATGAGACGACTAACACTCCCCTGTTTTGTTTCTTGTTACTCTTCTCTTTCTTTTCCTGTTCTCCTCCTCGGGGGGGGGGGGGGTGCGGGCGGGGGGGGGCGTCTGCCATTAAAGCGGTGGGGGAATTGATTTTCTCATTCTTTCTTCTCCCCCCCTTCCTTTTATTTAATACCCCCCTGCCTTCGCCTTCCCCCTCAAAGCCCAGATCAATACTGTATCTGCATGTACACTGGAATAAAATACAAGCACACACTATAAAAGTGTCACAGTGGGGGTCGGCTGTTCTTAGGCCGACGTCCTATTGTTAATTTATCCCTTTACCTTTTTTTCTCTGTTCCGGTGCCCCCCCCCACACCCCACACCCCACCCGCCTTCTTGATTAATTCATTCTGTATATGTGCTGCTTCTCTTTCCTCCCCGTGCCTCAGGTTTCTTATCTCAGGTGGGATGTAACGCACAAAGGTGAGAAAGTTAAGAATGCATTTGCAGGGTCGCTCTTTTTTTCCCCCTGTGCATCTCCTCCCCCTCCCCCTCCTCCTCAGGATGGACTGTAATGTAGAGGCTGAATGCATGTACAGTGTGTGGGTGTGTTGCGTGTGTAAGTAATGACAGAACCATACTGGTTCTTATGGGGTCAGCGAGAGCGAACATGCACAACAGAGCATGACGCTTGCAGTTGTAACCCCTTACCCTGTGTGCATCACGTTGATGCTGTATATGTGTATGTGAATGTGCGTGCAGATACACATATGTTATATCAACTTTAACCTTCTCTTTGTCCTGTGGGCCTAACACACACACACACACACACACACACACACACACACACACTACTCACCCACGCACAACTATTGTCTACCACTAGTTACCTTTGTCACAATGTGTGTCTTTGCCACCTACCTAAACCTCATCCCTTAAAAAAAAAACCCTTTTAAGATGAGAGGAGCGTCTCAAATGCCAACAAGTCTTCATGATAACAGGTTCAAACTAAATATTATCCTCATAACCACAGACAGACACACACATACACACACACACGCAGTCAGAGATGTGGACTGACACAGTCGCAAACATACTGACGCTGCTTCGTCGCCGACTGCTCGACTGCGTTCAGCAGTTCTGCAGAGAGCAGCACTGAGAGCTGTCAGGCCCAGTTTGAAGCCCCCATGCTGGGCTTGCTGTTTCCTCGAGCTCCCATCTCTGATGACAAATGACCTGTGTCTGTGGATCAGACACCGGGAGCTGCTGTGGGGGTGGGGTGAGGGAGGGTTTAATAGTGTAAAGTGCCCGGTTATATGGTCTGAATTTTAAAAAGGTGCTGGTGGAAGGCGGTAAAGGCGGGGAGGGGGGTGGGGGGGTGGGGGGGGGGGATGGAGAGATAGAATGACCCATATCTGTGAGAAATGGACCCTGTAAAGTAACAAGGACCTCATTCACCTTTCCCTTCACCGAGTCACCTTAACACTGTATTATAAAAGGCAATGTGGGTTTTTTTTCACACCATGAATTATGTAGTTAAACCCTCAAATGTATTGTGCGTTAAGCAAACATTTATCAACACAACTGAATACACACACCCACTGAACACAATGGAAGTGCTGTGATTTCTATAGAGGGATGTTCACAAACAAAGAATACAATAGGTTCCTGTTAGATATTCAGCTCAAGGAAAATAACTTCAAATTAGACTGGGTGGCACCGCTGTGTAATTTGGGCCTATTAGAATAGCTGCTGATTGGAGACACTATTATTTCTATGTATTGGGGAGGTGTATGGCCTCTGATTCACTGCTTGTCACAGGACGGAGAAGCCCAAGGGGGGGGGGGGGGTGCTGTGACTAACAGTTCCTCTTTGTTCATGCCAAGGTTTTCATCAGGCCTTCAAGACCTCCATTTTTTAAAGCAGAAATGCTTAATTCATCCCACATGGGTCCTTATTCCTTCTCTAATTTTCTTCCTTCTTATGCCTTCACCACCCGTCAACAGCTGCGGCTGGCTTTGTTTTCCGGGCCGTCCGTCCTTCCCGTTCTCGTAAACGCAATATGTCAGCGACGCCTCGAGGGAATTTCTTCACGTTTGGCACAAACAGTCGCTTGGATGATTTTTCCCCCCCCCCCGCTACACTCATGGCGTCCGATAGTGTGATTCAGTTTTTAATGATCAGAAGGCCAAAGGTCACAGGACATATATGTTGCCATAACCTGAGGAACAATCTGCTAATAATAACACATTTTGTTCCACGTTTTAACATAATAACATTGTCAGACATTGAAAACTTTATATAAACCTGCATATTGTTTATTTTTAAGCACGTTGCCAATTATACCTGCACACAACCGTGGTGTATAGAAATCAAGTACATGTATAAACACAGACAAAGACGCACATTTACATGCATACACAACATGTACAGACCCATAGCCTCGGCTCCTGCTTGGCTCCTGTCTGTCAATGTTGATTCTTGCTGAATCAGACAGCTCTAACAACAGCATCAGCACTGGGGGCTACATGAGCCAGACACCTTGGAAAGCCAAATAGACACTGTGTGTGTGTGTGTGTGTGTGAGTGTGTGTGTGTGTGTAAGGGGTAAAAATAAATATGATAAACGTGTCGCACCATGCATTGGTTGTTTAAGTTAATTTACTTAACGCTGTATTCAACTTAAATGTGTACCATAAATTGCGTTGTGTTTCCTGACGGCAGACAGAGCGGCGTTGTGGTTCCAGAGTGTTGACAGCCAGTGTTTAGCGATGAGCGCTCCTGATGCTCTACCCTCACTCACTCTTTGTAATTTGCTCAGGATGAAAAAGCATCGGCTAAATGACCTGATATCGTGACAGATTGGATGTGACAGCAATTTCACGACAAAATGTGATTTTGCTCTGGAGACGATTTTACTCCGGCAATAACTTTGGGGGTAAACTGAGTTAACCTCAGACTTAAAGGGTCAGTTCTTCCAAATATGAATTCCCTGCGATACAGATGAAGAAAATTTAATTTGGGTTCTTTGTTTTTCGAATGCGAGTACATACGAGTACATGCCCTCTACTGCAAAGAAAATACGATTTTTTCCCCCCCGTACATTGTATATCTATACAATCCATCTCTACACTGAGTGTTTACGCTCTCTGTGTATTTGAATGTTTGAGTACATGTGCTTTGTGTTGATCTCTTTAGAGGTCGGGTCCATTGGTGGCTGATGTGCATAAGCACCACTTGGGGTCCTTGGCTCCCGCTGTGTGTGCCCTCCATAGATTAGACACCATCTGTTGGCTGTCACAGATAAACACATAGCCTTCTTGCGCGTTAGTGTGTGCGCTAACACACACACACACACATAACCAAAAACATAAACTTAACCTGACCTTAATTAACACTTCACCCCTAATCCTACCCAGCATCACAGAAATGTACCTCATTAAGACTTGGCTTTGGTCCCAGTGGGGACCGTTGGTCCAGATATCATCACACACGCATTGACAGACATACAAAAACACTCCCAAATTACAATGTACATATCTGATGCCCTTTCCAACCTTTTCTCCATGATTTATTTTTTTTCAACTTTTCTTCTACATCAGCCTCTTTTAATCTTATATTTGCCCTCCCTCGTTTTCTTCCTTCTCTTTATCCGTCTCTCTCAGTTCATCATATTATCCCTCTCTCTCTCTCTCTCCATATGTCCTTTATCCTTAACTCCTGCTTCCTCCTGAAAATACCTTTCCTCCTTTCCTCCCCTCTGTCTGGTGGGAGTCTCTGGGTGTGAAAGATGATCATTAAAGAGATGCCCCCTCTCCTGCTGGGAGTAATCATCTATGAAACAGAACACATTAATGCTACCACAGCTAACACTGTTGGCTCTGTGCATGAGTGTGTGTGTGTGTGTGTGTGTGAGTGTTGCTGTCGAAGTGGCCCATGATGCCAACATGGCCCACTTTGTTTCACCCCCTCGCACACTCCCTCCTCACACACTCACCAAATCCTCCCCCAAGGACACAGTCACTTGGACCAGACTCTCTTTTTCCCCTGCTTGTGTGTGTGTGTGTGTGTGTGTGTGTGTGTGTGTGTGTGTGTGAGTCTGTCGCTGATCCCATGACTCTTGTTTTCTTATACCTTGATGAATAGGGCTCATTCTCTCAGACGTATATATATTTTTTCAAATCCTATTTTTGTAATTGCCATATAATCAGACCAATTTCATAGGAACTGATGCTGGACTTAAATAAACGTGCACATACTTATGTGTGCGAGGTTGTGTCTGCATCACTGGCGTGCACGTGTGTGTGTGTGCACATGCTCTATTTTTGCGTGGGTACCGTTTGTGTAGTATCGTCTTGCGTGTGTGTTTGTCGTTACGTGTGTCGCATCTCTGTGTTTCATCCTGCCTCCCGGGGTTTAGTGCTCTCTGACTGTTCTGAAGGTCAGAGATGACAGCGTGGGAGAGGGCTCAGTCATCGCTGCCACCCCTCCATCTCCTCCTCTGTCCATCTCTCCATCTCTCCATCTCTCCTTTCATGTATTCTCATCTCTGTCTTCTGTTGCTCTTGGTATGTGGACTTTATTAAATTTTTCGCCGGGCGGGTGACGGAGAAGACAGGAGGGGATCAGGGGAGTCATCCCCTCTTTGCTGCTTTCATCTGTCTCTTCCCTTTCATTCCCGAGAGGGGTCTCTGGTCTCAGGGTCCTCATGGTGAAAAGGTAGCCCAGGATCCTATGCCCTCTCCGTGCACTGTAACAGCTCCCTGATTCGATGTGGAGGTCAGGGAGTAGAAAAAAGGGAGAACATAAAAAATCTCTCTCTCTCTTTCTCTCTCTCTCTGTCCTTAACATACAAAGCTCACATATTATACACAAAACTTTAAACCTGATAGAAAATTATAACAAAATTGCAATTCTTCTTTTTCCCAGTCAATAAAAATGAAGGAATGTTCCTTCCAACATCAAAATACCAACTGTCAGTGGATGATTTGCCAATCCAGCTGGATCGCGAGCGCACACTGAAATGGCCAACACAACTTGTTCTGCAAACGTAGACACACCACTAAGCTCAACAAGGCGCGTTCATCAAATACAAGAGGGCGAGCGTGTTCGCACACGTTCATCTACACGCCGAGACCTGAGTGGATGGCTTTGTTTGAGGGTGGATGAGAACAGCTGGAGAGCCGTTACAGCGCCACAGCTGTTCATTAGCTAATAATAATTTATTAGCCGGGAGTATTTTATTTTCTCCCTTATCTGCTGCGATGGAGAATATTTCCCTTGTGGTTAGAACATCAGGTTCCTGATTTGTTTGAATACGTCTGTGGTAAAGCGAGATACTTGGGGGATGGAAAAAAAAAGTTGTCAGATTTAATGATAATGGTAAATGTAAAATGGTTTGTATGTAAAACCACAACTGTGAGGCCTGTGATGGCTGCAGCTCTGCAATCCTGTTTATGTAAACTTTATTTAAAACGCCTCTCGTTGTTATTAACCATTACGCCACCCTTTTCTTTTGTACAGTTTTTTTTTATCAGTAGCTACACACAGTTGTGTTGACTGTGTGTGTGTGTGTTTTTTTTTTTGAACCATAATGAATCTTATTGTGGTTTACCCTGCAGCTTCCTGGCTCCCACTCTTTCTGTTGCAGCCGGGGAATCAAATGAGGTAATTGATAGGTTAAAATGATAGATTCCCCCCTTTGTTCCCTGCACACTGTGTGTGTGTGTGTGTGTGTGTGTGTGCGTGCTGTTGTACATGTTATTCCAATGCGGAGCTATATTTTCTAAGACTCCAGAGCTCACTGTAAATTTCGGAAGTTCGGCTTTCGTCTCCACACCCTAATGATGATGATATGCAGAGCAATTTATTTGAAAGGAAAACAAGCTTCTTAGTCAAACACTTTGAATGCTGACTTTCATCTGCCACTTTGTTTAATGTCGTCTCCGTGCAGATCATTGTGAGTAAGACCTGACCCACCTGATTTGCTTAATGTGAACATCTTCAGGTCACACTAACGAGGACAAATACACTATTACTCTGTTGGCAAACTGTGTCAGAACACACACTGTTCATCAGTCTCAAATATTCCCAAGAGAAACTGTGACATAAAAAAAAAATTATTGCTTTTCCTCTTGTTTTAATCGAAATTCCTCGGCCAGCAGAGCGGGATTAATAATGTCTGTTAACAAGAGGGATGCCATCCTCCATCCATACATCATCCGCTTTCACCCCTCTCAGCTTCTACCCCCTTTCACCCTGCTGATGCTACCTGACACTTCCTCCTTTTTATTGTCAGAGATGACAAAGTGTTTTTGCTTTGCTCCCGGAGTCTCATCCCTCACCCTCACATGGCCCAGTTCACTGTAGGAGCAGGTTTGAGACCAGGAAGGAGATCCGCCACCACTCTCTTTTTTTTTTTTCTTCCCAGCACTCGGATAGATGAGTGCGTTGCACATCTTAGTGGTAAATGTGATTTATCCAGTGGAGCTGTTGCTTTGTCTATCCAACGTGGCTGCAGGAGCAGCCAGACACACAATTAACACTGATTGATCATCTAGCTGATCTGTTCGTCTCTGAATCAGCAGTGGCGCTAATGAAGATGCTCCTGGTGGAAGCGCTTTTTAGTGTTTAAGTCAAGTGAGAAGTTTATCACTTATTTAACATTAGCATCGCGCGTGTGTGTGTGTGTGTGTGTGCGTATATATATGTGTGTGTATATATATATATATATATGTGTGTGTGTGTGTGTGTCTATATATATATATATATATATATGTCCTTTCCTCTGTTGCAGTAGTGGAGGTAAAAGCCCAGTCACACGTGTTAACACATGAGGTTATTATAGGACACAGTAGGCAGTACAGACAGACATTTAGCAGTATTAGTATTAGACGGGATTAGGATGATTCATTTGAGAAAGGAGGCGCCGCAGATGACAGCTTTAGCTACACGTTTCATTAGCTGTCATTGAATACAGCTCCTGCCGAGAGAAATTAATTCGCTCTCGATTACTTTTCTGCTCCTTTTCGTTTTTTTTCTTTATTTATATACGTATACCTTTGTCGCGACTGACCCTCTCTCTGCCTCACAAATTCAACGCATTAATATTTAGTTCCAGTCTGTTTCGCCCACTTTTCCAAAAAAAAAAAAAACCCATTCCGATCTATCTCTGTAATTATTGACGCGAGGGGAGTGAGGGGGCGTGTTCCAAACACTCACACATGCCCATTACCAGCTTCTTTGAAGCGCTCGCCCTGTCAACACGTTTGCCAAGAAGCTGTGGCGTGATTTATAATCATGTCGACGGTTCACGTCAAATAGTTTGCATACACACGCAGTGAAGCGGTGACCACACTTCATGACGGGTTAGACTGCGATGCGTGCAGAAGAAGCCGTCGAGGGATGGAATCAGAATGGTTTTGGATCACCCCCTTCCACTGTTTTAAAGCACGCCACTATAAATCACAACGCATATTCTCAGCGTGACAGAAAACACTGTTTTCCTTACTCCACATTCTTCTCTGTTGAGGGAGAAGTCGTCTCTGTGGTCAGGGAATGCAGGGATGGCTGCACCGATCTGGGGTGAAGGGGTTCAGGTCTTAGTCTAATCTCCCTCCGATCTTGGTTGTGTGTGTAGAAATGCGGAGTGCAGGCAGTGGCTGGAGGTTAGGTCAAGTCCCCCATGTAAACCCACCGCATTCTCCACGCTCTTGTCATGTATTGCGATCATGCCTGCTCTGATCTCCATGTGTGTGCTGTGCCCGTGTGAGTTTTCACAGTTCTACCATATCAACTCATATTTCCTTTGTGTGGTGCAGCACGGGGGAGCGTGGCGGTCTGAGTTTATGCTAAGGCCCCCGTATGGGATCGTGATAGCAGGGGAATGTGCGAGAATGTGTTTATGTATGTCTGCAGTGGGCGCCGACAGGGATCTCTCCCGAGGTGGGTTTGAATTCCAGCTGGACGTGTGAGGACGGGTAGTGTGAAGAGGGTGTATGTGGTGTGTATGTGTGTGTGTGTGTGTGTGTTGGTGGAGGGGGTAAAATGGTTATTGTAGCGTAATCAGCGTGGTGACCTGAACCCGAGTTAATATTGAAGAGTTTGACCTTTTGTGTTGGCGGGAGATGAGGAGCGCCCTCCGTTCCCTCTGGCTTTATGTTTGCATTCTTTCAGCACCACGGTGCACACACACACACACACACACACACTTGCATATACTATGTGGACATATCCAGCATACTCTAAAATGGCAAATGTATTGATTCATATTGAATATTTATAGGATTAGACTACTTGGGCAACATATTATTATTTATATAGATGTTACTGAACTTATCCTTCACGTTTTCTGGCCTTGTCTGCTCTTCTGACTCAGTTATTCTGAGTCCCCCCCACACACACACACACACACACACACACCACCCCTCTTCCAGTCTACCTCCCCGAGTCTCGCAGTCCCCAAGGAAGCATCCAAAGTACAGGGCTCTGGGTAGGGAGCTGCAGGCTGCTGGGCTTGTAGCTGCCGCGGGAGCCCTCACAGGGATCTGCAGGCCCTGGAGACCCTGCAGTAGTTGCACCAGGTGTTGTGTTGCAACAGAGAGAAATGAAGAAAGGGAACATGAAGAAATTGAGTGCAAGACGTGTATCAGGCAACAAAATGGTTTTCTTGTATACAGTTAGTATCAAAGATGCTGTGAACACATATCTGGATCTGACAGGAGAAGCCTACAGCCCGTGTGCGTCACAACCCTCCTGCATGTGCAGCCCCGCCCCCTTTTGTCTGACCATGAGCGAACAGTTGGTCACAGTGGTTTCTGTAAGAAGAGCCCACCTGGATAATCGACCCCCGTCAGTGGCACTAACATGGCGTGTGACCTGTTGGATGGAGACTGCTTCCTGCACACAATGTGTGCGCGAACACGACAAGCATAATCACGCATACACACAAACACACATGCGTTCCAACAGGCAGGAATGGAAACAATATCCCCTGTGCTGAACTGAAACAGTGTGTGTGGATGAGTGCAAGCTGTGTGTGTTATTTCGGTCTCTTTGCCTACACAGTGCGTTGTCAGCACGCTGCAGAGTGCCTTGCAGTAGTGGAACATACACACCCTGTAATCTTTTTCGGCGTTGTCGCGCAGCCTAGGTGTAAACTTTCAGCTGTGATGGACAACTCGCAGCAACAGGCCCGCTTTCCCCACAGCCCTGTGAGTGAGTGGAGTATTCTCCGAGATTAACGACAATACACAACGTATTACACAGGTCTCCGGTCGGAGCTCAAATATTCCTTGTTGCTCGGAATCTCTTCATCTTTGTCTCTTAAATCCCGGTGTTTTCCTCGTCTGCGCTCTGTGTACAATATAATGTAAGTACATAATGAGTTGGGAACCTTTGCTTTCACGCTTGAAATCCGAATCACTTTCCCTCCGGCTGCCATTTGAACCTTAATCAGAAGAAACATCTGATATTAGCTCTCAGGCGCACTGAGGGGGTGAAAGAGGCTCGTGTTTAGTATTCAATGCAGTGTTAAAATTACTCACCAGAGCTTTCAACCTTTTATCTTACAAATTGAATTCATTTGTTTGGGTGAGGGGGGAAAAAAAAATAACAGAACCAAAAAACAAAAAAACGGTAGTGTGCAGCAACACTCGTCTGTTTGTGTGTTATTGAGCAAATGCACAGTGCGGGTCAGCCGCATCAGTCATTTTCCCCCGGCCAGAGTAGCAATATACAGGGCGCTAATTGTTTGCAGCTTAATATGCTACATCAATCAGGACTAATTATGGCATTGTTTAGCACTCTGCGTTGTGGTGAGCGCGAGGGAGACTGAGTGGGTGAGCGAGGGAGAGAGAGGAAGAGAGATGGTGGGACCATGAGGAAAAGAGGCTTCATAAGCGGATAAGGACGCGGTACAGTTGCGTGAGGTGAAGACACGTTGTGTGTAAAAAAAAAAACAAGAAAAGTGTAGTTCTGCTCTCTAATACTTTGAACCAAACTTTTTTTTTCTGGTGCAAAGATGAAAATTGGAACTTCTTAAAACCACCCCATCCACCCCCACCCCCCCACCCCCCAATTTATCATCTCCAACTCAGTAGGAGGTCCAGCACTACACCAGGTGCTTACTAGGGGTTTCCCCTCCCCCTTAAATATGGTGGATCATTTTAATGGCTGTCACATTAAATGCTTTTTTTTTATGATTGACTACCTCAGGAATCCCCTTTAATGGGTTCCCATCACACAGATGAAGACGCTCCTCTTGATTGACGCTGATTTATTGTCAGGTACTGTGTCAAAATATTATTTCTCCACTGTGGGAAAAAAAACTTTCAATAAAACTTTATGTAAACACGTTTCGTGCCCCCACGCTTACACACTTTTTAAAAAAACTTCTTGACTGCGGTGTGTGACCTCCTGGTCGTTGCCAAGTGCCTGGGAAGGGGGCCCTCTGGCTCGTGAGGCTTTTTAATGGACTCCAGGACAGTCCGTCTCCATTGTACGTCAAGAACAACCTTAGTGAATGCAGCAAATTAATCACATTTGGACTCGGATTGGCTGCCACTTTTCAGTGGACGCCCCCCTTGCTAAGGTGCAACTGGAAGGACTAGTGGGGTCAGACAGGCACAAAATGGAGGGCTGAGGGAAGAACGGGGGGGGGG